>PVIR01002953.1:16398-79434 GCA_004026965.1 Petromus typicus | reverse complement strand
TCTATATTGTTGGAAGGATGTAAACTAGTGCAACCACTTTGGAAAACAACCCGCAAATTCTTAAAAAAAAAAAATCCCTAAAAATAGCATTTCCATTGGTCCCAGCTGTTCAATTTCTAAGTGTCTTCCTGAAAAAGTGAAAGTGATCATAGTTTCTTCATTGCTGAGACAAAATATCCAACACCAAGAGTTAAAGGAGGAAAGACTGACTTTTGCTGCTACTTTGTAGAAGTGTCAGTCCTAGCTGGCTCCAAGGCAGGCAGCATGGAGAGGGCCTTGAAGAGGAGAAATGGTTCATGGCAGGGGGAAGGCAGCAGCAGAAAGCAAGGGACAGCAGTAGTTTCTTCTTGCACCTTTTGTATTCTCTCTAGGATAACAGCTCAGTCAGTGCCCCACTCGGTGTACTACATTAGCAACCCTGCACCCTGATCCCAGCACCACACCCTCTATGTTCAGACACCTCCAGAAAACCCCACCTCTGACTATTAGGCTTTGTGGGACATCCAGACACAAGCCATAAAAATTGTGTACAACGCGACATTCATGTTCATGTTTTAGTAGTGAAACTCTGAAGAGTCAGATCTCCAAGCGGCCGATGTGGGTATCCACAGATGAATGGGTAGAGAATGGGAACACAACCAGTGGAGTTCAGTACTACTCTGCCATAATGCTGACAAACTGAATCATTTGTATAAAAAAACGATACCCCCCAAGACCGTAATGGTAAGGGAAAGATGCAAATGCCACTAGCTCTCTTTTATATGAGAAACTCAAAGTATGAATGATTTCAAGAGCAAACTAACAGATAGATAAAATAGGGAGATTGATCATTTTCAACTGGGAAAAGGAACCAGAGATTAGGGAAGGGAGAGGAAGACAGTAGAAACTAGAACAAGGGAAGATACATTACACACCTGAACCTGCTCCCTGCGATGAGGGCAGTTATGCCCTGGAAACTCACACTAGCAACAAGCAGCAGCCAAGGCTGGCATCATGCAGTGGGCACAAGGCTTCATCCCCCACTGTGAGGCGCTTGTCTCTACAGACAGCACTGGCGATGGTGCTCTGCAGGATGCCCAGGAGCTTGGCATGGAAGAGGGTGAAGGAGGTGTGGGGGGCATGGGGGAGGTGTCAGTGAACGAGATTGGCTAGTTGCTGGGTGTCTGTCCTTCCAGATGCCTCCACAGACACGCTGATGTGCTGCGGCTGCCTCTGTCCCTCTCCTTTGCTGCCTGAGATTGTGACTCAGTTTAACCTACACAGCTCAGAAGAGCTGTTGCCCATGTCCGTCAGTGAACTAAATCCATCCAGGAATGCGTGGAAGTCATCCGACCTTTCTCTGACCATCCTCTGTGGCTGGAGCTCTCTGCCTTCCCTCTTCTTTGTTGTCCATGTCCATGTGCCTGGTGTCTGTCCTCAGTGGACTCCTTACTTGGAGAGGCTGTGAGAACCAGTGTCTCACTGTCACCTCCTCTCCCTGCCGCGTGGACCACACCGACTCAGCCTCGGTCACGAGCAGCTCTTCAGACTCCACATGACTTAGAGCCACTCTTTGAAGAGCCTGGATTTGGACAGTTCACAGTGCAGTGCTGTCTCAGGGGCAGAAGGGAGGGACAGCTGGTGGGAGCACTCAGAGCCTCCAGCAGAGAGGCACTGCGGCTGCAGCCAGCGTGAGGGTCAGCCCAGCCAGCTCGTGGACGGCAGCTGCGAGATGAAGGAAGAGCGATACCGAGCACCTTCTACCTGCTGAACACAGCCCAGGCCTTTGCATACATTTAGAGCTGGAGATTTTCAAGTAAAGGAGCCAAGCAGACTCCACACAGCTCGCAGTGTATGTGGAAGATTGCAAGACACGGTTAGGTAAAGGTGTCAAGCAGACCTGATGGCTACTCCAGGGTTTTAGCGCTCACTCTCTCTCTCTCTTTCTCCTTCTCTCCCTCTCTCTCTCTCTCTCTCTCTCCTTCTCTCCCTCTCTCCCTTTCTCTTCCTCTTCCCTCTCTCTCCCTTTCTCCCTTTTCCCCCTTCTCTCCCTCTCTCCCCATGTCTCTCTCTGTCTCAGTCTCTCTCTGTCTCTTGCTATCGCTGTCTTTTGTCTCTGTCTCTGTTTCTCTCTCTCCTTCTCTCTCACCTTCCTTTCTTATTCTCCCCACTATCCTCTGCCTCCTGCCCCCCTTACTGTTCCCCCAGTTTTGTTTTTTTCATGGCATATTCTGATCAATTCATAATGGTTTTTGTTGATAGCAGTGAATATCAATGACTTCTGTTTGGGAAATGCTCAAGTGTTCCATGAACCTGTTGTGGTCTGACTGCCTGTGCCCCAAGACCCGGCAGAATGACAAGGAGCTAAGTCCACACCACACTCAGTCATGGAGACCTTGTCCATTTCACCAGTAAAGATGGAAAAGTATGGTGGACTTGTGTCCAGCCATTTTAATATACTTTTTAAAAAATTCAAATATTTATTGGTACATTATATATACACATCATCATCACATTCAACATTGAGGGTTTGTACCAATATATGACTTGACTTGATTCTCATTTTTCCCATTACCCCACCCATCCTACAACCCCAACCCCAATCCCAACTACCACATTCTTTCCCCCTCATTATTTACCCCTGCACCCTATTTCCTTTTAAATGTTTTGTGTTTCACAATATTCACTATATATACTAGGATTCATTTTCATATACTTTTAATATGTGCATAATATCTTATATAAGGCCCTAGGCTTATTACTAAAATAAAGGAGGAGAGAATCATATTGAATTAGATGGATACTTATTTCAGTTTTCTCCATATCTTTCTAATTAAACATTTCTGAATCTTCTTTTAATAATTATAATCCCACCATGAAATAGCATATTTTCTCCAATAGATACTTTAATAATTCTGAGAAAGTGGAAGAATGTGCCTATCTTTAAATGATACATTTTGCCAAATGTTTTCAGTCTTGTAACCCGTGGCTTTATTTTAGTTTTTGTACATATCTTATAAACTCGCCCACGGCCTTAGACTCTTTGAGGTTTGCAGCATCCTCTCCGTAGGCATTTTACTCAAAAACTGTAAATCAAGGTAAACGTGCACAAATAATAAGCTGCTTAATGTCTGTTTTCACCTTCGTGTTCACATTCAGAAAATGGAGGCCAGGCGTTTATCGGAGAGAGTGCTGTAGCTCTCTGGGTCCATGCGCTAGTGTACACCTGAGAGCTTGTTGGGGGACGAGGCGGTGGCGCCTGGGCGAAGGACCGTCCCCGCTGCTGCCCGGGCGGCCTGTGCTGTGTCCCACCACGTGTAAATGCCAACGTTGAAAGCTCTCACACAGACACGCCAGCAAGTCAGTCAGTCATTCAGGAAATAAAATCAAAAGTGAAATTAAGACGGAGTGAGTTGTATAAATGTCAAAAACTAGGTAAATTTTAGGCTCCCACATTGAGAGGCCAGGGTTGGAGCGGTGGACGGTGTGTCCAGGCCAGCGCTCCACGGATGGGGATAAATCACTGCTTGTAGCTCCTACATCAACAGGCTGGTGATACTGAGACCTGAAAATTGCCAAATAGGTAAAAGGTACCCCAGGAAGGAAATAGCTCATAGGGTTGAAGCTGTAAATAAGATTTGCGCAGGCCAGCCTTGCCTGTATTATTACTTAAATGACGTAATAATCATGCTGCTCTGCGGGCGCAGGATGAGCTTTCATCGGGCACCCCACGCGTGTTCCCTCGGATCCCGAGAGTCGAATGTGGGTCCCCGCCTGTGTCCACTTTGAGATGTGGAGGCGCAGTCATCAGCCACAGCCCCCACCGTGCCCCGCCGGTGCTCTTCCTGTCCCCCATCCTCCGGACTTGGTAACTGCTGCATGCAGAAGCAGCTCTGCTCTGTGCGTTGGTTCATTGGTGGAGACCGAGCCGGATCCCACATGCTGGCTGCTGGGAAAAGGGCTGGAGAGACGCGGAGGGCGGAGGCCCTGCAGCGTGGCGGTCTCCTTCCCTCGGAACGTGGCCAGCTGTTTCTCGGGCCTTGAGGATCCTCTGTCTTGCTTGTTCCTTCCTCACATCCTCTGGCACTGGCCACCTTGGGTCTTTTACCCATGTCCCTGGGCGCAGTGAGGTCTCCCCGTGGTTTTGGTTTGTGTATTCCTGGATGGTGCAGTGTTTGGACAGACGTTAAATGATGCAGATGCCTAGGTTGGCTATTTCTGTCTCTTCTTTTGAGAAAAGTCTTCCTGGAGTCTGAGCAGGTGCTTTGTAAACAGTGACAAGACCCCTCCGGGCCGTGGGCTTGGCCGTCCATGGGCAGAGTGCTCCACCGTGGATGCTCCTCAGTGCGCAGGAGGGCTGCAGGTTCCTGACCCGGCCAGGCATTTAGCACACTCCCGAGCAGCGGCTGCACAGGACCTGCTCCATGGTGACAGAAACGCTCCGCTGTCTTCGACTTTAGGATTGGAAGTGTTTCCGAGGGCCTTCCTGAGTCTCCTGCCACACAGAGTGAGCACAGTTTTGAATGTTGTTATTAGAGTGTCAAAGATAGCCACCTCTGAGCCCCTCCAGGGGCCAAAGCAGTGCAGACTGGTGTTGGGGAATCACAGGGGTAATTTCCCCTGGGTGAGCACAGCTGACTGGTGACACGTTAGGAGCCCTGTGCAGAACCACTTTGCTATGCGTTTCATTAGGTAACTTTGTGGCCTGTCTCTGGGAATGATCCCCACTGTACTCTGGGGGAGATTTTAAAAGATTTTTTTTATGAATACATGTTTAGAATATATAAATATTACAATTCCACCACAGAGAATTGGTACATGTACATTTCGCATCTTAGCTCATTTTTGCATCTCAGTTACGGTGAGTTTGATTAATATTTTCACCTCCAGAGACTAAATAATAAAATCACCTGCTAAAAGCGTTTTCTGCTTATGTGTTGCTTTATCCTTGCCGTACAATGCTGGGAAGGTTGGAGCTACACAATTGTGTCTTTTTCCTCCTTCTCAACTGCAAATTTATGCATAACCTGCAAAAAGATTTCTGAATCTTAATTTGGGGATTAATTTTGGTTCTATTAACTATTGGTGCAGTTTCTCAAACAGGAGTCCCTGGGAGAATTTGCCAACCATTCCTTCCATTTCAGTAAATCTGTCTCCTTCAGATGAGCTTAGCAAAGTGGAACTATTATGTGAGGGTCTTCGGTGGAGAGAGTGCAGTGTTTGTGGGTTCTGTTTCTTATCTGCAGAGCGAGGGATTTGCTTCAGTACCTCTCTGGGGAACGTGCACATCTTAGCTTTAAGAGTTGTGTTCAGCACCTCTGAACAACAGAATTCCACTCTTCTACTCAAAGTCCATTTCCAGTGCCACCTATTTCATGACGCTTCCCCAAATCATTCAATTAATCCCCAGGATTCTCTTTCCTCTGAAATTTGATGGCACTTTAAGTATACCGCAATGCTCAGAGGTACCCCAGGCTGCCTTAAGATTTTATTTCCTCCAGTTCGTATCTAATCCGTGACAGAGGATTCTCTAGGAGATGAGACCTCATCCTGAATATCTGTGTCACCTTGATCATAAAACCTGGGACCCAGCTTGGCACCAATAATGTACTAAATGCTGTGTACACGGATGGTGCTGTTTCCCACTGTGACCTTGGACTGGATGTGTCTGCCCCTGAGGAGAGCCCGCTGCCCCCGCTGGGTGCTGGCTTGCTCTCTCTCTCTCTCTCTCTGGCTTCTTCTCTTCTACACACACCTTTCCCAGCCTTCCTTGCTCTCATCTCTTGCTCTTTCCTCCCTGATGCCATTTATTCTGCAGCATTTTGTTCTGACAGAATCCTAGAAAAGGTGATTGTTAAGGAGCAGCTGTCCTTGCTTTATCATGAAATGTGTATCTCACACCAAAAATCAGCTACACAAGGTAGTCAGCGTGACAGGAGCAGCACAACTTGCTCTCTGTGCAGGGACTAGGCCTGTTGGCCTCAGGCAGCCAGCTTGGCTCTTCTGGGCTGTGTGGAGTTCACCTCGGCCCAGGAGAGGATGTCCTGTTGTCTTGCTACCTGGACAGCTTGCTGACTGCAGAGGGAGCTCCTTGACGGCCCCCTTGTTCCCCTCTCCTCTGTCCTCCCCTCCTCCTCTGCTGAGAAGCACTCCTGTGCTGAAGACGGGGAGAGCTTGCAGTAGACAAAACCACAGGTGTTTCCCGTGCTCACACAGGGTCTTAGCATGTGCTTCGGGTCCTGCACTACCGCTTACCTGTGCAGTGCTAAGCCTACAGATAAGTTTCTTTCGTGCTGCGAACAAAGACAACGAGACACTGTGTAGCTTTAGTCGCCTATACTTTCCAAGAATAGGCTCTGTGTTCCTCAGGACAGTGAACACTCACTTCTTTTCATGAACTTGAATGCCAACCTATTGCTTTGATTCATTGAAAGCACTTTCATCATGATGGCCACTCATATAAAAACAGACCCAATGAAGGATAAAATTGATACCGTGAAAGCAGAGGCTACAGCATTCTTAACTGACACACCGGAGAGTATGACTTTTAAGAGTATTTGGTGCAATAAGAAAGAGTCTTAGGGAAATATTACCCCAAAGTGTAGAATAATTCAGTTCTTTAAACATGAGCTCACAAGTAAGAGCCTACACAGTACTAATATGTGTCGAAAATGTTTGGCTTAGTAAGGCAAGCGTGACTAAATGGATGTCAGAGGTAATGACAGGCAAAGCATGTGGCTGGAAGCAGAACAGGTTGAAGAATTATGCTCAGACAATGAAGAGACCAGTGTCAGCCGGATTCTGAGCACAAAAGTGGTGTCAGATCCTGTTCTTCCACCACTGTTGACTAACTTTGAAACCATGCTACATCGGCTCCCTGTCGTGCATGCTTCAGTTCCAGCTTACTAGGATAAGGTATTTCTGAGAGTGTGAGCCTGCACATCTCTCACATGGAGCATGAACTGAGGCTTGCCCTGTGCTGCAGCCCGTGCCTTTTTATTTTTAAACAGTGTCTTGCTAAGGCATCATTGGCCAGAGTGACTGCGAACTTGAGCTCCTCCTGTTTCAGCCTCCCAGAGGGCTGGCGTTAAAGGCCTCCCCCCCGGCTCAGTATCCATTTTAAGATCTTTTTTTAAGGAATAAGGTACAAATGAAAGGGCAGGTGCAACATCTGCTTACTATCATAGCAATGTCAAGGTTACTTCCCGGTAGTTGATGAGAGATTCCTAGAGAGCTTCCTGCCTCAGCCACCTGACTGCTGAAATTACAAGCAAGTGTCATTAACTGTGGTTTCCAGGACATACTTAGAAAAAGGGTCCACACAGCCAGTCAGATCAAGTTTATTGCTCTGTGCTATTCTCTCTTCAGAATCATTTTGCAACTGGATTTGTCTGCACAGTGATTATGTAAGAAGGCTGAAAATAAGACTTATGAAGCAATTTTCTAAAATTATTTTAAAAAACAAAATACACTTAATGACTCAGAGTTCTTTCCTTGATTTTGTGTTAATTTCTGCATTAATCATTCACTCTTCAGGGTTTGATTAAATGCTCCTGTCCCACACACCTTGTGCCGGGCCTGGGATTAGTCTGTGACAGCGACTGCCATGCAGTATTTGAATAAAATATTCTCGCGCTCCTCCATACCTCAAACATTTTAATTAGCATTTTAAAGACTCTTGTAAATATTTTAGTCAGAGAAAATTGTGATTTTTCTGTGAAACAAAATCAAATATGTAGGTAATAAAGAATTTTAACAACATTATCAAATGCATTAAACATACAATGTTTACATAAACTGCATATTGATTGGAGCCACTTTTATGTTCTAATCAACTTTCAGACATTAAAATGGAAATAATTTTTCATAACGTCATGCTGCATTCCAACCTCTTGCAAAAAAGCATCTTGTGTAGACTGACACAGTCCTACATCACTGATTTCACTTTGAGAGTGCAGTCAGTTTCTGCAAGTGTGAAACGCGGTCAGAAAAAGTTAAAAAATATTTCTATATATTATTTATAGTTCAGTGTGTATTTCAATTAACACTTTAAAATTATGTCACAAAATTATATAATATTCACTTAGTGAAACCACAATAGATTAATACAAAAAGTTATTTTACTTGTCTTGTCATACTGTTTTCTATATTTCCAAAGAAAGTAACAAGCATGTTGCACCTTCAAAAATTTAATATAAACCTGCATGTCAGCACGATAATTGTATATTTACACACATGTGATATGTTGAGGGAATAGTTGCTACAATGAATTTTTGTGTGAATAAAAAGATGAGAACACATTTTATGTTTGGAGAAAAAAGGGATAGTTCTGTGTATATGTAGTCTTTATGATTTTATCTTACCAGTGTATCATTGTATGGATATAATTTGTTTACATTTTCACTAGTTTCTTTCTACTTGTTAAAGTCACAGTCACAGTGTCGTAGAAGAATTTATTCTCTTTAGATATGTGTAGTATAGGTAAGTCATATCTGGGGAGTAAAATTTCTGGATTAACACATTCCTACAGTTTTAAAGTTTAGATAAATGTTGCAAGTAAAAGATCTTTACACAAAAATTGTACTTCTGAGAAGAATACCTGTTTTTCTGTATCCTCATCAGATCTGTGTTTTCAGCAGCTGGTCCCCGCTTTCTTGCAGTATTTTTAAATCTGTCTAAGTCTCGTACAGCAAAGACTAAAGTGTCCAGGGGTGAGCACCGTGGAGGACGCGGCTCAGGCAGGGGCACTGTCCGTGGCTCCTCTGTCTGTAGTCATGGGCAGCCAGCCTTCTGAGACCTCTTGTGACATTGTCCTATGACCTCCATATGAAAGTATTTTTAAGAGTTTCTTGAATACATACAGGTCTTGGCCAAGCTGGTCTTTACAGGCCTCAGCCTCTTCATTAAATGCAATCTGTCTACACTCTTTACTATCAATTGACTTATCCGGGTCACTTACTTGTTCTTGGCTGCCCACATCCTGGAGGAGGGTCCCCGGGCACCCAGAGCTGTGCAGTCGGTGGTCACTGTGGAGTGCAAGAAGAGCAGGGGACCTGAGGGTTGGTCACGCGCCAGCCCCAGTGGACTCAAGGCCAGCAGCACCCTGGCGCCCCTAGCGCCTCCCAGGGGCCTGGCGTGGGGGACAGGGTCAGACAGCCTCTCCCTGTCACCCGGAGAGCTAAGGTGGCGTGGAAGGGCGGGCGGGGCTTTGCTGCACCCGGCTCAGCCCTGCACAGAGGCTCGGCTGTGGTCCAGCCTGCAAGCCTTGGTTGTGTGTTACCTGCAAAGAAATGACTTGACAGTGACAAGTTGAGTGAAAAAAGATGTATTATTGGAAATAGGGAGGAAGTATATATATGCTTTGAAAATTTGCTTCTAAACATGTGTGGATATAAATCCTTCAGGCCACTTCTCAAATAGGAGAGGAGGAAAATGCTAGAGGAAGAACGTGAGAGGAAAAGGGTACAGAAGAAAAGAATAGCTAAGGGGAATCACGGATTTGTTCAGTTCTTTTTAAGGAATCTGTGTGAAATAATTTGGTAATCAATGAAGAGAAATAGTAATATTCTATAATTTACATAACCTTTTTATTTTGAATGAAAAATAATTATTTTATTTTTATTGGTTCATGCTATGTTGAAATATATTTTTTTAATATTTTAAATCTTTATTGGTACATTATGAATACACATCATCATTGCATTTAAAATTGAGGGTTTGTACCAGAATATGACATGACTTGATTCTCATTTTTTCCCTCTTCCCCCCACCCTACATCCCCCCACCACCTATCTACATAATTTGCTTCCTTTTTTATTATTCCCCCACCCCTTATATGCATAATTTGCTTCATTTTTTATTATTATTATCATATTCATTTTCCCCTCATTATTTACAACTACACTCTTTCCTTTTAAATATTTTGTATTTCACAATATCAACTATACATACTACAAATCATTTACAACTTCATTTTCTCATATCAGAGAAAAGATATGATATTTACACATCTGTGACCTATTTATTTCACTTATGAGGATGTCCTCATAAGTCCTTATGAGGTACATCCATTTGAGTATAAATGACTCCATCTTATCATGTTTAATGGCAGAGTAATACTCTATTCTATAAAAGAACCATATCTGCTCTATCCAGTCTCCAGCTGATGGACATTTGGGTCATTTCCAAGATTTAGCATTCACAAACTGAGCTGCTATAAACATGGATGCACATATGTCTGTGTGAAATGAATCTTTTAATTCCTTTGTATATATACCTAGCAGAGCAATGGCCAGGTCAAATGGGGCCTCTAATCCTAGCTTTTTGAGCAATCTCCACCCTGATCTCCAGAGATTTTACGAGTCTACATTCCCACCAACAGTGGAGAAGGGTTCCCATTTCTCCACAGCCTCAACAACATTTGTTGCTGGCTAATTCTGAAACAGCAGCCATTCTTTGTAGAGTGAGATGAAACCTCAGTGTTGCTTTCATCTGCATCTCTCAAATGACCAGTGATGTTGAGCATTTCTTCATATACTTCTTAGCTGATCTTACTTCTTTCTCTGAAATTGAGTCTTTAAATTTGGGTGGGCTGATTTTTTTTAAAGCTCTTTATATATTCTAGATAGTAGCCTTTTATCTGAGGGACAGCTGGTAAAGATTCTTTCCCACATTGTTGGTCGCCTTTTCACTCTGTTGGTGGTTTCCCTTGCTGTGAAAGAAGCTTTTTAATAGAATGAGGTCCCATTTGTTGATTTCTTCTGCCAATTTTTGTGCTACAGAGGTTTTCTTTTAAGAAGTCTTTCCCTCAGCCAGTGTCTTCGAGAGTTTTGCCTAACCTGTTTTTCAATAGGGTTAGAATGTCTGTTTTAATATTTAGGTCTCTTATCCACTTTGATTTTAGCTTGGTACTTGGTGAAAGAGCTAGGTCTAGCTTTAGTCTTTGGCAGGTTAAAGCCCACTTTTTCCAGCACTATTTGTTAAAGAGGCTATCTTTCCTCCATTGGGGGTTTTTGGCTCCTTTGTCAAAGATGAGGTGGCTGAGTGTATCTGGAGTAGTTTCTGGATCTTCTAATCTACTCCACTGATCCTCAGGTCTATTACTTTGCCATGTAGTTTTTATCACGGTGGCTTTATAGTATAGTTTCAGATTTGAGATTGTAATACCCCCTACCATGTCCCTCTTGCTTAGAATTGCTTTGGTTATTCTAGGTCTTTTGTGGTTCCAGATGAAAGTTTAGATTTTTTTACACTAGATCTGTGAAATATGCTGTTGGGATTTCAATCAGGATTGCACTGAATCTGTAGAGTGGTTGTGGAAGGATAGCCATTTTGACGATGTTGGTTCTTCCTATCCAGCAGCAAGATATGTCTTTCTATTTTTTGATATCTTCTTCTATCTCCTTTTTCAGAGTGCTATAGTTTTTGGGGTAGAGGTCTTTCACCTCCTTTGTTACATTGATTCCTAGATATTTAATTTTTTTGGATGCTACTGTGAAAAGGATTGATTCCCCAATTTCTCACTCAGTGAATCTGTTGTTTCTGTATGTGAAGGCTAATGATTTTTGAGCATTAACCTTGTATCCAGCTACCCTACTAAATTTGGTGATTAGGTCCAGCAGTCTCTTGGTTGAGTTTTTAGGATCCTCTGGATACAGTATTGTGTCATCAGCAAATAATGACAATTTAACTTCTTCCTTTCCTATCTTTATTCCTTTTATTTCTTTCTCTTGCCTAATTGCTGTGGCTAATATTCCCAGAACTATATTGAACAGAAGTGGTGAGAGGGCATCCTTGTCTTATTCCAGATCTTAGTGTGAAAGGTTTCAATTTTTGACTATTTAGTATGATGCTGGGTGATGATTTCTCATAGCTAGCTTTTATTAGTTTGAGATAAAGACCATCTATTCCAATCTTCTGTAGGGTTTTGAACATAATGGATGTTGTATTTTGTCAAACACTTTTTCTGCATCAATTGAGATGACCATATGGTTTTTGTCCTGAACTCTGTTAATATAGTATATAACATTTATTGATTTATGTATGTTGAACCATCCTTGCATACCTGGGATGAATCCAACTTGGTCTGGGTGTATAAGCTTTTTGATGATTTTCTGTATTCTTTATTTAACATATTTATTATCATGTCAATTTGGGTTCTAGTAAAAAGTCATTTTTTTAAAAAAAATTCTCAGTTGTTTTGATATTTAAGAAAAGCTACATGCTTCATACAATATATCTCAAGTAAATTAAAGAAGTAGCTAAAATTAAATAAGCAAAATATGTAATAAAATGGCTACTTTTTTACATGTGTGGTAGCTGCTGAATTTCTTACGTTGGGTTCAAACTTATCCCCTTCCTCAGCCTCCCAGAGTACTGTGATGTAGGTATGTACCACCGTGCTTAACCAAAATGGCTAACATCTTTTGAGTAAAAGAAAGAATTATTTATTTAGAGTGCTGAGACAGTGCTGAAAGAAACCGATCAGTTCGTGAGCACAGCCGTCTCCGCTGACGTCTAGCGTGGTCCTCCAAGACCCACAGTCCCGAGATCACCAGCAGGACGAAGCGGCGTCCGAGCGCCGAGGGGCCCGATGTCTGCTCAGGCGCTCAGCGGAGCGCCCCGCCGCAAAGCTGACTCCTTCGTGACGTTTGCTGCACACGCAGCTGCAGGTGCGCGTTTCTGGCGTGTGCGAAGCCTGTGGTGTCTCGCCACACCTAGGAGAAAAGAGGCGAGACTCACATGATGCCCTTTTCATCCAACTTCAGAACTCACATCTCGAGCCTGGCGAGATTTTCAATGCTTCGTGGCCCTGGGCGAAGGCGGTGAGGTGGTGGGGTCCCACTTTCTCAGCCCCCATGAGAGCTGTTCCCTGCGTGGAAACACAGTGCGCTCAGCTCAGTCGCACACGTTTGCTTCCGGCCTAGCACCGCATGTCCCGTGGGTGATTTTCCGCAGTGCTCCGCCATGGGAAGTCTGTGACTGAGGAGACGGAGCAGAGTGTGTTGGGGCTCGAGTCTCGGGGTGCAGTTTCGGTTGGAACTCTGGTCACTTCCATCAGACCTCCACGTGGCTCCCTCACCCTCAGTGTGTCATGTGTAAGGGGCACAGCAGAGACTCACACCAAACCTGGGGATGGTGGGGGGACTTGTGGCACGGGTACTGCAGCAGACTGTTTGTTATTTTTGCAAGCTCTGACAGGCTCGCCGTCCCGCTGCAGCATCTTCTGGGTACAGTTGCTTTTTAGTTTCCCTGAGCTGTCAGATGTGCGATGCTTTCCGTTCCACCCAGACAGCTCGGCAGCAGAGCACCCTTCCCCACACATGCCCACTTGCCGGCTGGTGACATCTGGGCTCTCTCAGATGCCAGACAGTGTCTGGTCTCACGCTTGTCCCTCCGGGTGGCAGCACCCAGCTCCTGTGGGGTGAGTGGCCAATGCCATGAGTCCCGATGCAGCATGCGAGGCTGGCAGGCTCGGCCCCCCAGCAGGGAGCTGGCGTGACAGGGGAGCTCTTCGCTGTGGAGAGAAGGGGCACGTGAGACTCGTTGTGATGGGCAAAACAGAAAAAATACTGCAAAAATGTTTCAAAGCTTTTCTTTGAAAAACAGTGAGAAAAAAGATTGCACAAAGGGTGATAAATCAAAATGCAGACTGATAAAATTTCAGAATTATTAGAATGAAGGCCACATAGCCAGTGCTTCTCCTGATGGCTTCGCACAGTTGTCCTATCATTCGCGCCCCTGTCTGAAGCCGTTCTGGAGCCCCCGATCCTGCGTGTGGTTAGGAGGCCTGACTGCACCGCAGCAAATGCCCGCAGCGGGTGCCACCCCACAGAAGCGTGGGCTCATAAACGTCGCGGCACGTGTGTCCTCGGCTACCTTATTCGTAGTTCTGTGCAGCTTCTGTCTCTTGGGCAAAGTAAACATTACTATGAAGAGTAAAAGTGTCCAAGCAGTTCAGCACGTGGAGGCATCTGGGACCCATCGCTGAAGACACAGAAACGAGGACTGCGTGGACAGCAGCTAGAAGCGGGCGTGGTTGGCAAGGGTGGGACTCGAGCGGAGTCAAAGGCAACGGGTCTTCTTATAATGATTTTAAAGAAACACTGATTTTATTGTTGTATGTACCCTAAGCCTCTGCCGGGTTCAGCTCAAGACCAGGCCGGATTATAGAAATCCCAGGATAGAAGACTGGAGTGATGTGACCAGCTTTTCCGAATGTGTTCCCAGCGCGGCTGGTGATGCGAGCGTGACCTGAGCGAGCTGCTCAGCGTCTGCTGTTGGCTGGCGGGCCAGCATCACGCTTCTGTGGCGCTCCGACTCTGTCACCGGAGACACAGCAGGGCCGCCGCCTCCGCAGCACCGAGCTCTGGACTCCTGGCAGTAATGGCACCAACTGCGAGGCAGCAGTTGGTGGAAACACAGCACGTGAAGTACGCTTTGATAAATGTGAAGATATTTTCAAAGTTTATTATTTCCAAGATTGGGCGTCCAGTGCATTTGTTTTCAATTCACATCTACTATGGTCCTCCCATCTCTTCAAATAATAATATATTGTTGATAAAAGCTCTCTCTTCATTTCCAGCTGCTTCTGTTAGTGGGCACCGGTGTGACCTGTAGAAACCTGAAGAGCTCTGTCACTCAGTGGTGCTGGCTTCTTAACCGTCTCCTGCAATAGATAAAAATAAGGAAAATGCAAACGATTAGCTGAAACCCATTTTTCTACGGGAGGTAACTGCTTTTAACGTCTGTTGTCAGTTTTATTCATTCGGAGTCAGGTGGTAACAGAACAGCAGCCTTTTCCTAAGGAAGCTGAAGCTTTCGTTCTCGCCACAGAGCGAGCAGGGCAGGCGCGGCCCCGCCCCGGGCTGGGCTGAGTGCTGAGGGCGGGCACCGCGGCCGGGCGGGAGGTGTGTCCGGGCTGGGAGTGAGGTGCGCATGCGCAGGGCGGCCCTGAGCGCGGCCGTGCCTCGGAGCTGCGCAGGCCGGAGGCTGGCCGGTGGGTGCCCCGGCTCCAGCTCTCGCTCCCGGGTCGGTGGGATGCGACCTCCCATGACTCTGGCGTGTTTTCCTTCCGTGCTCCGTCTGCTCCTCCTGTGGGTACGTCTCAAGATGGGAGCAGAGCCCCCCGTAGCAGAGAAAGCGCCTCAGTGCTGTCACCGATAAGAACCTGGCGTCTGCGGATCCCGACGTTTAGAAATGCCGTCCTGGTTGATGAAACAAGGGAAGCTGCTCGTTCTGTGATAGAGGAAACATCACTAGATCCCTCCCTTGGGCGCAGGTCCTGAACGGTGAACTCTAGACCTGTGCACGCCCGCGTCCCTCCCCTCTGGTCTGTGACGGTGACTGTGTGCACAGGCTCTAATGCCCAGCCCCACCATCCTCTGAGCAGTAAACACATGCAAATGTTAAGCTCCATCTCTACATTCATAAGGGTGCAGGGAATAAGTAGTCTTTTTCAATCAAAAGATAGGAATTTTACATATTCACCTACCAGGCAGATGATTATACATGAGAAAGTTTTAGCTAGTTTGGGCAAAAGCAGATTTGAACAAAAATAAAAAAGGACATGTTTGTTTCCTCTTAGCAAATGAAGTCAAGAGCAGAGGACTGACTTCATTAAATTCTCTTTCCCATTCCCCACGTGCTCCCCTGTGCAGGGCTACAGCTCTCAAAGCTGACCTAGGTGTGGGGTGTGGGGGGTGCAGACCTCTGGGCCGCACATGTGTGTGGCAGGTGTCACATGGCGGGGCGCGCTCCCACATATGTCCTCATGTGTGGGTCAAAGGTGATTCTTCTATTACTAGTTTTTACAAGTGTTCCATGCCAATTGTTTGATCAGTTACACAGAATAGTGTTGTTAAAGAAGCTCAAAATACCTGTAGGCAAAATTATTTTCATCCTTGCACATTTTTGTGATGAGCTTCCTCACAGCTTGAGATCCTGGTGAGCTTGCAGGAGTTAAAGCAGTCTTTAGAGAGAGTCCCCAGCTTGAGTCAGGAGGAGCACCGGCCTGAGGTCTTCAATAAGTTCCTTCTCCAAGCCACCTGCAGAGTGGGGTGCAGTGGGGCTGAGCCCCAGGCTGCTTCAGGGGTCACCAGGGGGCATGGCGTTCACACCCTGGAGCCCTGACAGTGGGCATCTGGGCACATTCCTGGGACTCACCAGTGTGAGGGCTGTGTCAGGGCCTTCCAGGTACAAAGCAAGCTCGAGCTGAAGGAACAGGATTAAGGAAAAATAAAGAGAGATAAAGCTTGGTCAGGAGGACCACAGCAAACCACAGGCTGAAGCCTGAGGCTGAGGCTCAGGCGCTAAATTTGTTCTCAGTGCTCCGTTTATAGTACTCTTACAGCAGTTTCTATGTGCAGAGGTTACAATCAAAGGTTACAATCAATTAGGTAAAAAGCTTGATATTAGTCTGTGTAATGTCTCCTACCTTTTGTTGCCTACCTTTTGGTCTTAACTACATCTTATTTTGGGTCAGTATTCAGCAAAAGGTAAAACATCTGCTGTAACCAGAACTTGTTGCTGACATGTTATCATCACACTGGAGGTTACAAGTCAGCTTTGCTATTGCTGTCCACACTATCTCAGGGAAATGTGAAGAGAAACTAGGCCCAGAACCCTTAGGGAAGAAAGAGGGGAAAGTCTGCAGGGCTTGAAGTAGGCTTCCTGGCGCCAGCGTATCTCTAGCAAAAATCCCAGGGCTGTAAGTTCCTGGTACGAGTGCCCTTGCACTGAAGCTGCTTCCCACAGCTGCGTGTGCCCTGAGGTTTCTGTTCACTGCTGTCCACTCCGGGAATGTGAGCACCGTGTGGACATTGCCTTGACTGTCATACACACCAGGTCATCGCTGGGGAAAGGGCTCTGCGGAAGGCTTGGAAGAAGCCGCCGGCTCCTGCTGTGGTGTGAACCCTGCTCTTTGATAAGGAGTGTGATGAAATCTTCATATTCTGATTTTCTTGTTTCTCAAAATAATTACCAAGTAACTTTGCAATCCATTGTTTCAAAAACTAAATCATCTTTTTACCCAGCAGATGGTTTTTCTGGATGGTAGTCAGAACCTTGTCTATTCTAGTTTATGAACTTTACCAAAATGATTAGGTGTTTCACAGGCCTTCCAAGAACAAACACACTGACAAACAGAGAAGAAATTAAATGTGAATTGTCATTAAGGCCTTAAAATACAGCATACACGGGACATAATTTTATTCACCTAGTTCATGCATAATATCTGAGTATTTTTAAATTTATTATAAATTCAGCTCATACTACAAAATAAAAAAGAGCAAAACTGAATTTTCCAGTGATCTTGTAAATTTGGTGAGCAATTGCCACATCTCTAGCGCTGAATATACTATAAAGTGTTTGGTTTCAAGGGGATCAGAGGACAATTTTGATGAGTACGTACTGGTTACCCAGGACGATTTGGGCGTGTTAGACCTCATGAAGCCCTCACATCGACACCGCCGGTGAGAACGGGGGTCCCCAGCGGGAGTCGGGGTCAGCGCAGGGAACGCACGCAGAACGGGGCCTCCTCGGTCCCCTCCACCTCTCCGCAGATCACCGCAGCCCCCAGGACCGGCAAATCGGAAAACACCCGGGACAAGACTCTAGTTCTGTTGCTGAGGTGCCTGACTCCTCTGTTCTGCCGTGTGACAGTTTCTCGCTCTCAATCCGTCTGTCTTGCACGAGCCCCAGGGTTGAGAACAGAGACACTGTTTCAATTCTGTACAAGTTAGATTCACAGTCAAGAAGGAAATCCCAGTTTTAATGTCTGCCTCGAGGATCTCAGGGGGAACATGCACAGATGTATGGCTGTTCAGTACCTGTGGACAGTCGCACTACTTTCTTACTCAAGGTGTGAGAAGCAGGCTCAGGATACACTTGGGGGCCCCTGTGCCCTCCGCCGGCCCCTGCGTCCTCCGCCGGCCCCTGCGTCCTCCGCCGGCCCCTGCAGCCTCCGCTGGCCTCTCCGTCCTCCGCCGGCCTCTGCGGCCTCCGCCGGCCCACACCCTCCGCTTCAGTAGCTCTAGGAGGAGCCAGCACAGCAAGCCGCTGGTGCTGCTCCGGGGTCTCCCTGGTTTTATCTGTGAACTGGACGCAGGAAAGGGGCATCCCACTAGAAAGGCAGTGCACAGGCCCCTACACGTCCCCGAGCTGCAGTGGACACAGGGCTGAGCACCGGCCGAGTGGGGCGCTGGGGTCTCGGGTGCGCGAAGAGACCAGGGATGTGATGGATAAGGGTCACCACACGCTGTCAGAACGGAGCCCCAGTGGGGAGCTGTTGTGCCTGCTGGGTGTAAAATCCGCCCAGAGTTCTGCTTCCCAGAGGGTGTTACAGACACCATAATAGTGAAATAACTTTCTCAAAATAACGTGGGGTATAGAGAGGAAGAAAGGATCAGTGGAATTAATTCTTGGCAAATTTATCTAGAATGCAATTGGAGGGAAATTTATTTTTTTCCGGAGGCACTTTTACTCGAGAGCAGTGTTTAGCAGAGAGTGAAATCCGTTAGGAGGACGTTTTTACTTCAGCTAAACTCAGACAAACCAGGTGTTCTAAATCATCACAACCGGGCGGGATCCTGCAGGGAGCCAGGGCACCTGGGACCAGGAAGCACTTCCAGTCAGCAGCGGGCCTTTCCGGGAAGGAATACCCCAGGGAACCCAGGCAGGACTCAGTCTAGTGCATTGAAATGAACTAATTGTGATATTTTTCAATCCACTGAAATAGAAAGCATGATTTTAGAAATGTCTCCTCCAACCCAGCGCCTCCTGGGAGACCTTCTTCACTCCTGAGATAAAGGTGGACCTCTCTCTCGAGGGACATACCCTCACAGCCTTCACTGGAGGGGTCGGCATGGTGCATCACTTTCAAATCCCAAATGGGACAGCTTGCTCGGTGTTCCGACTCTAACAGTCTTGAAAACTGTCATCAGGCTGAAGTGCACCACCAGGCTCTTGCCTCTGTTTCTTTCTTTTTTTCTTTTTCTTTTGAGACAGGGTCTCTCTTTGTAGTTCGGGCTGGCCCTGAGCTCAGCCTTGGACTCACAGCAATCCTCCTGACCCTGCCTCCCAAATGCTGAGATTACAGGCATGAGCCATCACACCCAGCATTGTGATATGTGGTACTGACTGCTGATGGGTGTGAGTCTTCACCCCCAGCATTGTGTTATGTGGTTATGGGGAACCGAACCTGGACCTTCGTACTTGGAAGACAGGTGCCGGAAACACTGAGCTAAATCCCCGGCCCTCGCCTCTCGGCTGGGTACCCGAAGCAAAGGGCACACAGGGGCTTTCTTCTTCCACCCGTCGTGCCTAGGCAGGGGCTCCACATTGAACAGGAGGTCTGGTTCTGATGGGGTGAGGAGCGGGCGCGGGGGCACCTGGATGGCACATTTTCTCAGACCTCAGCGAGGTGTGAACCCTGGCAGGGTCTGTGCCTCTTCTCCAGGATCTTGGGGTGCTGTCTGTGCAGCGGCAGCACCAGGGACGCCTCTCTGCGTCTGTCTCTCTGAGCACATGCAGCCTGCCTCCCTCCTGCCGTGTATCAGACCTTCTGCAATGAAATGAGTCCAGTTTTTCTGCGATTTTCTCAACCTCCCCGAACTCTGCAAATGTTACAAACTAATAGCTTTCCTCTTCAAGTTGCTGGGAAGGATTAACAAAGGCCAAGCCTCTCTGTTTGCATGTTTTCAGGTGAGGAGGTCTCTCTTCCTCATGCAGTGGGGATGTGTGTGTGTGTGTGTGTGTGTGTGTGTGTGTGTGTGTGTGTGTAACTGGCTTATGAGCACACATGAACAGCATTTGCCAATTATGAGAAATTAGAATGTCATCATCAGTAAAGAGTGAAAAGGCTATTTGAAATCTCAAGATGGTATCAAAATTAACCCGAAAATGATACTAACATAGCAGAGGCAAGACCTCATAAGAGGGCAAATATGTGTTTCTTTGGCGAATTTGTGCTCAGAGACTTAATTAAGCAAATATTCAATGTGCCTTTCCCTCCAACAGTTTCAGTTCTTTTTTTAAGAGCTTTATATATTGATACACATATTAGTATTTACAGACTTGAAATGGTTGATAGTTACAATCACTATGTATAAATACCATGTCGAGTACCCCAAATATATGAATATATATGCTATTAAAATTAACAAATGCTAGAGTCAGGGATTTAGCTCAGTGGTTCTGGCACCTGCCTTGCAAGCACAAGGACCCGGGTTCACTCCCTGGTAACCACATGAAACAATCCCAGGTGTGGAGATTCATGCCCACCAGTAGTCAATACCACACACCACAGTGTGGGATATTGTGGCTCACACCTGTAATTCCAGCTCACGGGAGGCAGAGGCAGGAGGATTGCTGAGTTCAAGACTGAGTTCAGGACCAGCCTGTATTACAAAGTGAGACCCTGTTTTATAAAAACTACTAAAAAAAAGTCAATTTAATAAAGGATTACCAATATATATTTTAACTTACATACAAAGTCCTGAAATTCTATAATATGTGCGTTTTTAAAACAACTTGAATATATGAACACCAATATTAAGTGTAACCTTTTTCTAATTATATAATTATTTTCTACTTTCTAATTGTGTACAGAAAATGCACATCCCAAGCTGCACCTACACACCTGTACCTACACACCCACAGAGACAGAGACACACAGACACACTGCTGTAACCCTAACCCCCCCAGAGCTTCTTTCATCCTGTTTCCCCAAAGAAAAGGAGATGATGTTACCCAGAGGAGTCATTCAGCCCATGTCCAGTAAACATGCTGAGGGAATAAAAAATCATCAATTATTCAATATGATACTTTAGGCCAAACATATGTCAAGATTCAAGCTCAAAGCAAACTGCAGATAGTAAATCTGTAAAATATAATATGAATATAAAACTAATCTTTTTTAAAAAACATCAAGCTCTATTTTAAACTATGTCATGGAACCATTTCCATGAGGCCTGTGACTACAAGGATATGCCACTGGAATATGGCCTCGTGGATTCCCAGCGACCTACCCAGGTTCCTCGGGGTCTGGACCTGTTTGTCTAGGAGGTTTGCATTCCTCAGCCATGGAAGCACTTATGGAATCCAAAGCTAATATCTTCCCCAAAACTAAACTGTCTTTGAGGAGGTTAATCTGTTGGGCCACATCTTTCTTCAAGCCTTATATGAAGATATTCGCACTGGCACATGGCTGACAATGTGACGCTGTTAGATGTTCAATATTAGTGCAGTTCGGCAACTTTTGGCCTTACTGGGATTTTTAGAACAATTATGATCTCTAGAAAAAGGTATGACTTAGTGATACATCCTAATTTGCTTAAAATATGCACTTGGCATTTTGACTGGAATGTCGCTTTAAATATATTTGACATTTTACAATCGCAAACATTATGGATTATGTAATGTATATAATGTGTGATTGAGGACAGCAGGGCTGTTTAAAGGAGTTAAAAATCCCTCTTTAATTCATGTGAAAGAAACAGCACTTGTTCGAGTTGCCTCTTCCTGTGAGACAGTCTTGAGATTTTCTCTCACTCCAGCGTCTGTCCTGTGGCCTTGAAGATGGTCATACCGGGTTGGCGTTTCAGTGCCCCAGTGTCGGGGTGGTGCAAGAGACTTGGGGCCTCTTTCTAGGTGCTGTTCACCCTAGCAATTTCTCTAGAAATGGAAGAAGAATAAACTCACCCTTCTGAAACTTCTGTTCCTGCCAATCACACACATACCTGGGCCACACAAGTGCTGCCACGAATCATCCCGCCTGATCCACTCGTCACTCCGCTGGTCGGGCGAGCTGTGCCACTCACTGGGCACTGCGGGGAGAAGAGCTCGAGGGCGGAGTGCAGCGAGGGAGGAGGGATCTGCACAAGCTGATCAGGCTTTCTAAAAAATTAAGAATGAAATCTCTGCCCTCAACAAATTCACTTTCTTGACTGCCCACTTCTACCTCTTGAGTCAAAGTTCCGTTGGGACCTGGGACGGGAGCTGGGACTCCCCAGGGACCCGTGGCCCTCTCTCAGCGTGCCCTGGCTGGCCTCCGTCTCAGCTGCCAGCCCACAAGGCACGATCAGGGCAGGAGGGAGAGGGGCAGCTGCCCGCGATGGGACCCACGCTCCTCATGCGGGTGTCTCGTGTGTTAGTCCTGGTGGAAGAGGCAGGTCACATGCATGTCATTCGCGGTTGACTTCAGCTTTTACAGAAAAGAGAAGGGCGTGAGTAGCGACTCCTCTTTGCACTTTTTACTATCATTGACTTGCTACTTAACACCCAGTTCCGTTAAAAGGAGGGATTAGGGAGGCCACAGACAGGAGGGCCTGAGTGGCGGCGAGGCCCGGACTCGGGAGATGGAGCATGGGGCGCCCTGGGTGGGGTGGGTGACATCCACACCAGGAGAGCCAGCCGGGTGACCAGCAGGGGGCTGGGTGCTGGCCAGAGCGCGGGCTCCTCTCTGGGACTCAGCGCTGGGAGGGACTCCGGCGGACTGGAGCTGCTCAGGCTCCGGAGGGCTCTGCAGGGCTGCTGCTCCCAGCCTCTGTCCCCTGCGGCCAGTCTTTGCAAGCGACAGGGCGTGGTCCACTTTCAGCTCTGTCTGGACACACCTGGCGGACGCTGGCCAGCGTGCACTCAACCCCCTCGGCCTCAGCCCAAGATCGAACCCACTCATGTCCCTCACACGGGGCGGTTTGGCCCCATCCGGCTCCCTGGAGACTCATCCGCGCGTTAGTCCCCGGGCTCAGCAGGATGCCCCAGCTCGAGGCGATGCCCCTTCAAGAGCCCTTAGCAAGTCGGCATTATTTCCTCGGGTGATAGAGTTTGGTCATATTTCCTCCTCAATGTCTATTTTTAAATTCTCTAATTATAGACAATTAAATGTGTATTTAAAGTGCTGTCACTTCTCTCTTTATATCTATGACTATTTAAAACTTCAAAACGGTCAATTAATAAAATAATCATCAAGCATTTATGTTCAACTCACATTTTGAAAGGAATGGTAAAATTTGTTATTAAGTACTACTTTTTGGCTTTTACTAACTTGATTATTTTAATTATTACTCGTGAAAATCTCTCAGTGTTAAATTTTCCCACATTTTTAAGTAAATTATTTTATCTGAGATAATTATGTATTGACAAGTAGTCTCCTTACATTTTAGAAGGAGGGTCTGTGAAATATTTCTCCATCTCCCCTCAGTTAACATACAGAAAGCTGTAGAACAGCGACCTCACAACACTGCAGAGGTGGCCCTGGGGCGATTTCTGGGGTTGACGCCGCAGCCCCACCCCCTGGGCTGGTTGTGAGTTGATGCTAAAGTGTTTGTCACAGTGTCCAAGCCCCAGTCACCTACCAGCTATGTATGAGCATCCCCTTTACCCGCGGCACAGGGAATGCTTGATGCCACGGTCTGACCCAGCCACACACCTGTGTGGTGATATTTGTTTCCACCTTTCATATCTATTCCCCGTGATCCACCCTCCTGGTCACCCGCTAGCTTGCCATCTGTGCCCTTCAGGTGCTGTGGTTCTCTATGTCTCTTGCCTGTTTCATAATCGTGTCATATCAGTTCTTTCACTGTTGAGTCTTCAGTTTGTTATATATTGTTATATATATATATATATATATATATATATATATATATATATATATTCTAACCCTCGGCTGTTTTCATGTACAGGCTTGGAAGTGTTTCTTCTAGACTGCTGTCAGTTTTTCTGTTTTCTTACTGGGCCTTCTGCAAAGAAACTTTATAATTTTTGTGAGGTTCAGCACATTAATATTTCCCCTTGATTATAATTTAGTTGTTAGCTAAGGAATTGTTTACCTCCTCTAGAACCTGGAGGGTGTTTTGTTTTACATGTTTTAAAGTCTTATATTTTAACACTCTGCATGTGGATCAACACTGAGTTAGTTATATTAGAAGTCACACGTAGATCTGGGCCTTGTCCACTTGCTGACTTGCTTGTCTGCCCTTTGACCTGTGAACAGTGCACTGCTCCAGCATAATTTGTGGCTTTTCCCACTGGAGTTCTTCCACACTTTCAGCTAATATAAGTGGATGCTATGTGTGTAGGGCTCTTTCCAAGTCCTGTGTTTGCTCCACTTATATCTGTCCTTATCCTTTTCAGTAGATCAATATGAAATAGAGTTCATTACTGCAGCTAGGAAAATAAGTTCTGAAATCTGATGGGCTAATCTCTCATTTTTTTCAGAATTGGTAGAGATATCCTAATTCTTTATGTATTTGCTTTCCATATTAATTTTACAGTAATATAACCTGCATTTACAGAAAATATTATTTGAATTTTAATAGAAATCATGTAATGTTTGTTTATCAATTTGGAGAGAATTACCATCTTTGCAATATTGAGTCTTCTGAAT
Source organism: Petromus typicus (assembly GCA_004026965.1). Lineage (NCBI taxonomy): Eukaryota > Metazoa > Chordata > Mammalia > Rodentia > Petromuridae > Petromus > Petromus typicus. The sequence continues at coordinate 55,070 of PVIR01002953.1, read as the reverse complement.
CATTATCATGTATCCACCCCTTTTATCTAATTTTCTTTTTTTGTTGTTGTTCTGTGTTGCATAGTTTTCAGTGAAAATTCTTATATATTTTTTCTTAATTTTGCATCTAAGCATTTTGCATGTGGTCATAAATGGTGTTAAAAATTTTGGTATCTATCTGTATATTGCTGGTATATTGCAATAGAAGTGATTTTGGTATATTATTGTTTACCCTTTTGATCTCAAGTATTGGCTCTCAAGTGAGTCTCCTTATAGATTCATTAACATTTTTTTGAAACAGGATCTTCTCTGGCCTTGAATTCACAGTAACTCTCCTGCCTCAGCCTTCTGAATGCTGATATTAACGGGCATTTGCCACTACACCCTAGCATTTTTTACATGGACAATTATATTACCTGAAAATACTCAGATTTTGTTTCTCCTTTTGAGAACTGTACACATACATTTCCTTTTCTTGTTTTAACCTGGAAAGATCCATTACATTCTGTTGAATTAGAGTGGTGACAGAGGTTTTATTCGATATAAGAGTCCTCTTACCATTTCTATTTTACCCAGTCTTGTGAAGCAGAATTTAGTATTTTACTACTGAATGTAATATAACCTGTAGATTGTTGATATTGTTAGTGAACTGGAAGAAATTTATTTCCACTAATATTTTACTGAGAAGATTTCTAATTATTAGGTGTACAATTTTGTGAAATAATTTTTGACACGCATTACTATGATTGTGTGATTTTTAGTTTTCTGCTTTTACCACACCAGGTTACTTTTGTATCTGTATTCATAAGGAATATTTCTTTATTCATTTATTTTTTCAGTTATTTATTTTTGGCCTCAGGATTCTTTATACTTTTCAGGCTGCTGTTCCAAGTTGTAAGACTGTGTGGCTTGGACAGAGTTACGTTTCTCACCATCTGGAGGCTGGAACCAGATCAGGTGCTCAGGTAACCGGTCTGGCCTGGAGAGAGACTCTTCTCAACTTGTAGGCAGCAGCTTTTTCTGGAGGGCACACACTTCATTGCAAAGCAGTAATTTTTTACTAATGGCATAAAATAAGCAGAAAAGTGACCCATTCATCTACTTCTATTGTGTGAAATGTCTGCTAATCTCTAAATGTTTGGGAGAATTTCCAGATGAGAACACTTGGGTCTGGACATTTATCTGGGAAAGTTGTACTAGATACAGTGTATGGTGGCTCATGTTAACTCCTTCACATTGTGCAAGTTGTGGGAGCTTTGTGTTTGAGGACGTGGCCATCCACATTGAATGTTCGGACATTGAGTCCTTTCTCCTTCTTTATCTTTGTGACCTCTCCTGGGTCTTTGTTCATTTTTGCTGCGTCACCACCCATCCCATCAGTTGAAGTTTTGGTGAGTTTTGTTAGATATTGGTAGATCTTGTGAATGTCCTTTGCTGTGTTAGCTCATTTTACTCTTCTCTTTAAAGGGTTTTGATGTGGGGTTTTAGGTCATTTATGTGAGTTTTTCTATTAGCTACCACTCATTTTAGTATTATTTGTTAGCCTCTTTGCATTACTTAGCTGAACATTACACATCTTAGCATGCTGTGCTTGTACTTTCATTTAGTGCATTGCACATCTTTATTTCCCTTGAAACTTCCCCACTGATCCGTGCATTCTTTAGAGGCATGCTGTCTAGTTTTCAAATGATTGGGGTCTTCCTATCACACTTCTTCTGGTAAGCATTTCTAATTAGATGGCATTGTAATCAGACAGCACACTTTGTGCAAACCCATTCTTTTTCACTTCTTGCGATCTGCTTTATAGTTTAGAATATGGTTCTCCTCAGTGTATGTGCTATGGCCCTAGACAGGATGTGTGCTCCATCGAGCAGGGTGCTCCACGAACGCGGCTTAATCCTGTTGCTTGATGGTGTTACTGAGTTGCATAGTCTGGCTGATTTTTAGCCTCAGGCGAGGCTACAGCCAGTGCTGCAGAAATTCCACATAGCTGCTGCTTAGGAGATTTTTCTAGGTGATGTGAGCAGAGGAGATGGAATCTGGCTGGTGGTTTCCTTCCCTGCTCAGACAATGAGGTTCTATAGGTCAGATGAAAACAAAACGGAGAGCAGACGTTCACAAAGATGCAGGTGTTTGGGAGGAGGCGAGGATGCACACAGGGGTGTGAGTCTCAGCAGGAGACAGAGCAGGTGGAGGTAAACACAAGAGAGAAGAGGAACGGCCAGGCATGAGTGGGACATGGCCGCCGAGCTCAAGGGCTCAGGGAGTGTGGGCTTCAGAGATGGGGAAGGCAGCTCATGAGAAGTGTTGAGTTTCATCAAGCACCAGGATTAACACCCCTGGACACCCAGAATCTCGCTTCTCGGTGCCTGGCAGGCTGGGGGCCACCCTTTTCCAGTGTCTGGCCCAGGCCTTGCTGAGATGTACCGACCTCTTCTGGGGGAAATACTATTTGTCACCTAGATGATTTGTACCGTGTTCAAGTTTTCTCACAAACGCTAACATATACTTATAACCTGCTTTACTGTTTATGTTTAATTTATGACAATGACTTTACAATTTGTTTACAACAAATTACATCTGTGGGTTATGACCATCTAAACCAAAGGAATTAAGGGAAATAAACGGAAGTAAGAAGAAAACTTAAAATGTAAATCAGTATGCTGAAAAAACAATAGCTCCCAAGTGTGAGTTGTATTTACACAATTATTTTGCTACTTAAGCATGATCTTGTTTACATTGTAAGCCTGAGGTTCTGCTCTCTGTTCATACAGCATTGCTTCGATGTTTGTTAAGAGTAAATCATGCTGACTGGGCCCAGAGCTTCGAGGCCAGAGCAGCTATTAGGCGATATTCACCACTGCAGAGGTCTGGCGACCTGAACTTCCTCCTGCAGGGATAAACTTTCTGGCTGATTGGTGTGGCAACATAATTTTGTCTTTAGTTTGTCCTAAAGCTCCCACTGTGAACAAACACACTTAATTAAGAAATATTGGATAGGGCTGGGGAGTTAGGTCAGTGATTCCGGCACCTGTCTTACAAGCACAAGGACCTGGGTTTGATCCCCGATAACCACATAACAATACTGGGTGTGGAGACTCACACCCAGCAGCAACCAGTACCACATACCACAGTGCCGGGCGTGGTGGCTCACGCCTGTCATCCCAGCACTCGGGAGGCAGAGGCAGGAGGATTGCTGTGATGTGAGTTGGAGGCTGGGCTCAGGGCCAGCCTGAACCACAAAGCGAGACCCTGTCTCAAAAAAAAGAAAAAAAAAAAAAGAAAAGAAAGAAAGAAAAAGAAATATTGAATGAAATGCTACATGCCGTCTTCTTTGACTTTTGGAAAAACAGTTAGATTTCAAAGTAGTATGTGCATTGAGCTAGTCCAACCAACCAAAATTCTGACTTACTACATGGCTAAAATTTATTTATCCCAGCATAGTGATCTAAGAAATATGCTCCTTAGAACACAAAAGTTCTCCTTGATGAATAGATATAAAGATCCATTCACACGGCTTCTCCCTGAGGGCAACTTATTTTTCCGCAGCGGAAGTAGGTTATCTGCTTCTTAGGGAAATCACAATGTGTTCTTGAGAAATATAAGAATAGGCAGATTAAATATGAAATGTGAAAACCATTTAGTAATGTAGGAGAGAAATAATGAGTTCAAATCACATGGAAACCATCCTGATTCCTGCTCTCTCTAGGAAGTGGACTGTGCTCCTGTTTCTTATCTATGTCCTCTCCCCAGTTAATGGAGAGTCCAGTTGCTCACCGGCCACAGTAAACGAATGCCCTGCAGCTCCGTTGATGAAGGCGTCCCGTCCTTTAGCTGTAGGGCACTCATTCAATATGTCCGGGGAGCAACTGGACTGCCCATACCTGGAGCTTGACACTAGCGGAGAATAGGGAAAATCAGGAACGGCAATGATTTATTTAAAATTGAGCGAACTCTTCCATGACCGCATTCTGCTCACTCTAAACGCACTAAAGCCGGAGGCGCAAAGTTTAGATGGAGCTGCGCGTTCACACTGCTGTCTTGTCTTTATTTGCAGGTTGTCGGGATTCCAGCTCCCCTCCTCCGTGGTCAGCACAGGGTCGATCCTCACCCTCTGGTTCACCACAGACTTTGCAGTGAGCGCCCAGGGCTTCAAGGCGCTCTACGAAGGTAGGAGAAGCGGCACGCGGGGGCTCTGCGTGACGTCCCCACACTGCGCAGCGACGGGTCCCTGAGGAAGGGTCCGCGAGGTCGCGGTGCTGCACACTACACACACTTAATTTCATGGCGTATGTTGACAATGAGTCGATCGTGCTTCACGCTAATTGCCATCTTTCTGGTAAAAACCACACCAAACCTTTCCTTTACTGGTAGGGATTTTCCTCATTAGATTCTTTTCCTTAAAATATAGGAGTGACTGGTTGAAAAGCAATTGAGTAGGGCCTGTAGATGTTGAGGACTCACTGTCACCGCAGAGAAGTGTTACAAAACTCTTGGCTGTGCAGTGAGACTTCTATAAGGACTAAAGAGAAAGAGTTTTGTGAAATGAGTTTTTCTTGTCAAAGGTGAAAGTTTTAATTGAGAAAAGTAATTTGATTTTACTGTTGTTTGACCGTGGCAAAGTGAAACGATTTTGTCTTATTTTTTCTTGTCTTCCGATCATGTTCTTAGGTGTCTTTGGATTGTGCTGCTGCTTTTAAATTGCCTGGGTAAAAATTTGGAAAAATAATGATTAAATTTTGATTGAAGAAATTATTGTCTCTAGTATTAGATTTGAAAAATTGAATTAATAGTACATTAAGTGTAAGGCTCAAGTGTGTGTACTTTAGTCCTGTTTTCATAGAGATTTCAAATTATCTTTCATATATAATGTAAGAGCTATCATTTAAAATGTGGATTCTAGAGGCTGGGAGTTTGAAGTAAAGGTGGTGTGATAGCTCAGCCTGTGTGAAGTGTGCAGACTTCCCTTTGGCTTCCTTTTCTCCTGAGTTCCCTCTGTAGGTTCTTTGTGGAATTCAGTGCACTGGGAAAAACATTATTTATGGAAACATAAAATGTGCTTTAATTGACTTAGTTGCAGTGCAATTATTGGGAAATGTACAAATAATGTTCTTTATGTGCAAACACAAGCTCACTTATCTTCTCATTTGAAGTTTTGTTTGGAGTGGTGCCGAGGATTGTGTGTTGTGTAGTGTGACTGGCGTGTCTCTGAGGCTGTGGTATTTTATCGTAAACTAGCATGAGTAGCCAGAAAGGGTCAATCACCGTTAAGTCAGTTACTGTCAAGGAATAATTCAATCTTTGGAAAGTAATCGGTTAATTTAAGGTTAATGGGTGTTACTAGCCTTGGCACCGGTTACACCTAGGCTGCTGCTTCAGTAAAGCACATGTTCTATGACTTCTCGTTTCCAGCCTTGGCCAGTGCGTTTGTCAAGCTCCATCCCAGCCGTCTCTGCACACGCTTTGTGCAGCCCACGTGTGTGGAGTTGCTGGGAAGGTAGCTAAACTCCCACCGCCTGGACACCCTGCCAGTCCCCACCCTCCCTGAGAGGTCCAACTCTTCAGTGCTATGTTATGCTGGATTTCCTGTGTTTGATGTAGAAACTGTTGATTTTCAGTAACTACCAAGTGAATAATTCTATCAGTTCTTCCTTGGCTATTAGCTTTACTGGCTGTCTGATGATATATAAAAATGACTGGGATTTAGAAAGACCAGTTGGAAAAAATGACTAGAAATGTAAATAGGGCGTTACATTACATTATACATAGTTTTAAAATGCACTGTGAGAAGACCCTTTTGTATGGAACACCTTTTCGATAGCGCCATGAGGATGGAGTCTGATGTTCACAGGTATGTACAAGCCTGTGTTTTGAAGGAGCAGAATACCATTAAAATACAAATGTGCTTTGTCAGTAGAGCCAAACATCAAAAGCCGTATTTAAAATCTCTATTGTAAAATATTTCTCAATTAGTTTAGAGATTTTGTGGGAAGAAGAAAATGCACTATTTGGAGAAAATGGGTTAATCATAGTTAGAATGGAATAGTGGAGTGGAGGATGTATTGGCACAAGGAGGACACTGCTGCTTTCCCAGGAGTCCTGATTCCCAAAGGTCCAGGCAGCTCTGACTTCCCTCTCCACATGCACAGGGAGAGTGAGATGTCATGGGAGATTGACCGACATGGTAGGATACGCAGTTTTTCCAAAAGAGCTGAGGACAGTGGTCCCTGGTCATCCTGAATTGTTTGGGAATCAGAACGTTTTTGCTTTGATGATTCACCTGTTTGACTATCCATTGTGAAAAGACAGTCCATCTAGTCATTTGTAGGAGTGGAATAATGTAATAAAAATTGTGATGTGTTATCCAAGAACTTTAGCTAAAATTGAATTTAGTTATAAATGCTAAGTCAATTATTATGATTTTCTAAAGTCATTAAAGTAGTATGGTGTTCTTGTAATTAAAATTAGGATTTCTCTGGTAGTCAGAGTGCAGTTTGAAATTTTATTTAAATTCACCAACTTGAGCTGAGAACATCTTCCATTCTTCTAAGATGAATCTAAATGTGGGAAGCTTGATAACAAAGATGATGCGGGCACTGAACACAAACCTTAGGGACAGTGCCCTGAAATAAGTATTAGAGAAGCTGTCAATCAGGAGAATATTAACCTATATAATATGTGGTGCCAATGAGTCACATATTAAGTTGAAATGTGGTTCAGCCATTAAATTTAACTTGGTAACACACATGATAAAATTTGTAAAGCTCCCCGCTACTAACATAAAACATTCGACTTTCAATGTGTGAAGCCTTTTCGAAACGTGGTGATAAGTTTGTAGATGTTTGGTATCGTGTATCCTTCACATGATGCAGAACAGTGTGGAAGCTGCTGTTAAGGGCGTGTGATTGAGACTTCTTCAGTGTGTTCTTACGTGCACATCACTAGTCACTGCATATTGGTGCACCTGTGTGGCGCTGCCTGACACACCTGTCACTGAACAAGCTAAGTCTACACACAGTTCACAGTGAGCGACACTGCGAGAATTTCCGCGAGGTGCGCAGACTTGATGTGCCGCGTCCTAAATAGAATTGAGTCTCAGAGTTTTAATCGTCTAATATTTTATCAAACTCTCAGCTAACACAATATTTATTTTGACATCCAATTAATCTATCTTTGAAGAAAGACATCGAGGGTGCCAGAAAACAGATGAGATGAAACCTTGGAAACTCAGGACGTTTGAGTGATCACACCCTCTTCCACAAAGAGAAGCTAATCCAAAAACCTGCCACAGTGCAGATTTGTTTATTTTGTTCATTCTAAAGGAAAATGCCTCTATTTTCTAACATTTTCTTATCATTGATAAACTACAGGCAAGACACAGTGCTGAATATATGAAGGAAAGATCTTGAACTCACCTCTTTAAGTTTTTTTTTTTAATGTCTGACATGTAAATATTTTAAGAATATCTATTTAGTTTTCATTTGTTTTGCTACAGTTTGTCCTAATTTTTCTTTGAAAATAATTCCAAATGCCTCATAAACTATTAGAACAGTTTTTTTTTTTAAATTCCTAAAAAATCTAAGTCTTGGTTATTGCAAATTGTTTACCATATTTGACTTTGGGGGTTTTGTTTTACTTGCAGATGATATAAGTTTTCTTTAAAGATGACTGTGTTTTGTGATCCACGAGCATGTGAAAGATGAGATACTTGTGTATAATGAATTTTCATTTGTATGTAAAGTTACAAACCAGGGAATCAAAACAGAGAGTGAAGTGTTTGTTTGATAGAACTGAAGCTCACTGTGTAGACCATTTCTAACGTGCAAGGCACTTCCAGAGATTTAGTAAATCATTTGCAATGTTCTTCAAGACTTTATCTGTAGAACTGTAGGCTCTTAAAAGAAATAAGAGTAAGACAATATGCATTTCAGTTATCAAAATGGAAAGAAGAAAGGTCTGAGAAGATTTTAGATTAAAAAAAAAAAGCTAATAGGAAATGTAGAAATCTATTTTCCTTAAGAGTACTTTAAACACAGTTCTCATCTAGTAGTTGAAAAAGCGAAACATTTTTAAACAATACACATTTATCCAATATGTTAATCATAATTATACATATTCAACATTTATCTCAGCTTTCCATCTTGTCTTAAATATATTAGACTAAAATATTATACATAAAATCTATAAAAAATGGCAACAGTGAAAACTGACTTTGACAAGCAGATGCTTGAGACGTGGTGGGGTGGGACCCCGTATCAGTAGCAGCGACACGGTGGGGAGGGACCCCGTATCAGGAGCAGCAGAGCTCCGCACACGTGGTGGAGCCGCTGCTCACGAGCCCTTCTGCCGGCTGCCATTTTGGTTTCCAGACGGAAATGTGCAGCACACTTTGTTGTGTTTACCTCCAGTGATGACGCGCCCCCGGGCCTTTCCCAGGGCCAGCAGTTCCAGAACCACAGAACAAATGAACTTTATGAACTGAGGCACCACTGTACCAGAAAATTGTTTGATAGTAATGCACATGCACACATGCATGAAACAGCTTACTTATTGAATTGAGAAAAGACAGGACATTAGCCTATGGGACTTCTTTAAATTCTAAAAATTCTTCTTTCATATTTTTATTATCTTAAAACATTGATTGTATCAGAAATTATTCCTTCTATTAATTAGGCAATGAGCCATACTGATTTACATGTCTCTCTGTGGCCATGCAGAGGATGGATGGATGGGTGGGCGATGGGTCAGTAGATGGCAGCTGGACATATGAATACAAAGATGCTGAGACTAGTGCACTGATGGGGTGTGGATATCTGGATGAATGATGGATAGATAAAAAGAATGGCAAGTGTATGAGCAGGAAATAAGGAAGGAAGAAAAAGAGAGAATGAGAAAGAGAGATAAAGGGAGAAAAAAGATAAACAGACTGGCAGATGGGTAGATGTACGAATGGAAATGTGGATGAATAGATGGATGATGATAGATACACCTGTGTAAAGCTCTTACATGCATTTTTCATATTGAATCTTCACTTATTTTCTATAATCTGTACAATTATTATGTATCAGCCAAGAGCAATGTTAAAAACCCGCATTAACCCTAACCTCATTTTGGGAAATGGTTCTAAGGCTTCCGAACAAACTTCTAGTGCTGCAATTGACAGCTTTGTATTTGACATCCTCTCTGTTTAAAGATCACTGTGAACCAGAAGTTTCTTTCAAAACCCTGAAGTGATTTACAAAGAGATTATACTATCCGAAGTCTGGGAAGCCAGATATTTTCTTAAAAAATAATCCTCTTAATGTAAGCAGTGAATTAAGCACAACCTATAAGTAGGTTCATATCCACTTATTTATATAGTATGTATTAATTTTTCAAAACACAGTTATGTTTTCATATATTCTCAGGCCCCCACCAGGGAGAAGTGGGTCTGGCTACAACAACCCCTTTTATTTTAGCTCACACCATAATTACCTCTGGGCCAGGTGGGGCTCATGCTGCGACTGCGCTCCTTGGTTGCTGAATATATTTGGCGCTTGCTCCTGACACATTCCTCAAGCAGAATTTTCTTTCCTTTAACATTCATGGGCTGGATTTAGAAAGAGCTGCTAGATTATTACCCTTCAAGCTCAGAGCTTTATTTAGAATGTCAGAGCTGATTTATTTCTCCCTTGAACTGATTACCCTAACTCGGCTGAGTTAGCACTGAGCAGGGGGCCGGCCTGGCGGGAGGGACACGGCTCCGTCTGAGGGTGGCGAGAGCTAAGGGCCGTGGCAGCCATGCACAGCCAGCACCGCCTCCCTGCCAGGATCGATGCCAATTACAGTGGCAAATGCAGGCTACTGAAGTCACTTTCCACTTGCCGGCTTCTGAGCCAGGTTCCCCAGTGAGGACACCTGGCCCATCGCTGAGCCGGCAGGGCTGCTCTTCACTTTCCTCCACCCCCAGAAGCTCTGAGCCTCTGAGCTCCCCGTGCAGGATCCCCGACAGCAGGCACATGGGGACCACCTGTCATAGTTTTCTCAGTGCGATCTGAACACATTTATCACCTAAATTCTGTATCTCTGCTGTGCAATGTGATACTCTTAAAATCATGTTCATCAAGCAGACCTCATGTGTAGCATTGTTACCATGAGAAAATAGAGTTTAACTAAGAATCATCCAGCTAGGGTGTAAACAGCACCATCTCTAGAAGACATAGCTCAGGGGGAGGGGAAAGGGAGCTTTCTAAAAGTCCATCTTTAAGACAGTCAGCACTGCTACCAGCAGGAGGACAGTGCCAACCGTGCCAGGTGCACTTGTTTCTTGCCGTGAATGCATATCCGATGAAAGAATAGAAGACAAAAGTGATGTAGGCAGCACTGGTGGCCTGGGAGGCCGTGCTGGGCTCGGGCAGTGCGCTGTCCACTCAGACAAGCCGGACCTGGGCCTCCCTAGCGGGCGCTGCCCACTAACCTGCCGCGTCTAGAACCTGTGCTTCTGGCCATCAGGAGACTGTTCGCTTCCTTCCCTCTGGCCTCACGTCCAGTGCCAAGTGGGCTGTGCCCTTCTGGAGAAGATCCAGGTAGCTGCTGTTTCTGAGTGGTGACCCTTGGTCTGGCACATGCCCATCTGGGCGCCGCTCAGCTTCACGTGAGGCCAGAGAGAAGCAGTGGCTGGCGAATCAGTGTCAGAGTGGGGAGTCAAGTTCCTGGGACCTGCTGCTCATTGCTTTGGGATTTTAATTTCACATATTGGGCCTGTGAGCTCAATTAATGTGCACTTAACCTTGAGAGAGGATTCTGCTTAAAGACCTGCAAAAGCATTTTCTGATTCCACAAAATAGAGCATTGTACATTCATTAAGAGAACTTTTCCCTGTGAAGTCAGTGGAGATACTGATGTTCCACCCCCCACAACACACACACACACACGCACACATACATGTACACACACATTTGAACACATGTGCACACACACACCTGCACATTGACACACACTTCACTTGTTATTTACTGTACATACTGCTTTTCTCCCCAGCTCGCAGTGAGACTCCTCTCCTTCACATGTCAGTTCCGTCCTGTGCTGACTCCTGGGCGCCTGTGTTACAGAGAAGACAAAACTGCACCAAGGTCTCATTTTTACCAAAATGTAAATAAATGTGTTTGAAAAATATGAACCAACCTTCACTATGGACCTGCCCTTGGATGCAGCTGTGCGCGGTGCGCCCGCAAGTTCATGGCAAGGACTTACCCAGGCGTGGGGAAGGCCTGACTCTGTTTCTTTCTTTCTTTTTCTTTTTTTGAGACAGGGTCTCGCTTTGTGGTTCAGGCTGGCCCTGAGCTCAGCCTCAAACTCACATCACAGAAGTCCTCCTGCCTCTGCCTCCCGAGTGCTGGGATTACAGGGATTACAGGCGTGAGCCACCACGCCCGGCACTGTGGTATGTGGTACTGGTTGCTGCTGGGGTGAGTCTCCACGCCCAGTATTGTATGTGGTTACCGGGGATTGAACCCGGGCCCATGCGCTTGCAGACAGGCGCCGGAACCACTGCGCTAACTCCCGGCCCCTGACTCTGTTTCTTGGCACGCGGTCTTCACGTTGGTCAGGCCTCACCATCCTCCCAAGGACTGGACAGTCAGGAGCAGGGGTTACATCAAGGGTGGGCAGGACCCAAGGCACACTGAAAAACTTAGATAATGAATATTTTAAAGTCAGAAATATCTGAAAATGATGTGTAAATTAATATTCTTTAATGGATCTCTGGCTTTTAACTGGAAATCAAATGAAAGGTTGAACCAGGTAATTAAAAGTCCTTTGATATATTTTTTCAGCTGGTTGAACTAATGAGCTCTAAGACTGGCATTGTAGCTGAATTTTGTTTTTAATAAGAGGAAAATACAGTCACTAAAATCCACTCACAGAAAATAGCAGCAGAATTAACAGCAAAAGGCAAGTTGATTCTATAGAAAAATCATCTTCAAAACAATTATTCAGGAACAAAATAACAATTGGTTTGTAGTTTTCCTTATGGGAGGTTCCCAAACCATACGTAATTGTACTTTCACTTATTAATATTTTTCTTTTTAATAATAAATGGAGTTTTACCTTTCATAACCACTTATATTTTTCTTAGTTTTCCATTGATTTTTTTTCCCAATACACTTGTGTCATGAATAAATTGCTTGTTCACATACCTACAGAGAAACAGGGTTGATCTGTGCAGTATCAGGTAGTGTTTGAAAAACAACAATTTTATGGTATTTAAAATGGACGATTATAAGTGCAAAAGAGACTGAGCCCCCACCCTGCCTACTTTCTCCTTCTTTTTAGAGAGGGGCTCATTGGGGGTTTGGTGACTCCAACAAGCACTAGCTAAATTCAGACTAACAACAAAAGCAGTGGATAAATTAACCACATAAACGCCGCTGTGTGTGCGGGCATGGCTTCCGAGGTCAGGCTTGATCCGGTTCGGCAATCACCTGGGACGGACCGCTGGGGGAGCCGCTCCCACTCCAGCCCGTGCGTTCCCTCATTTGGCAAGTGACGTGTGAGCAGCACCTGCCCTGGTTTCAGGGTCTGTGGAACCTCTATCCCTCTGGCCTCCTCCAGAGCTGACTGGTGGGCACCTTGCCGCCGGGCGCCCCTCCTTGGAAGCTGCGTGACCCCCAGCGTCCGCGCCAGTGTCCTGTCTGTTTCCACTCTGGCCTTGGCTCGGTGTGCCGGGCGGACACGCGCCTCCCTCCCCGGCCCTGTCTCTCTCCAGCTCCGCCAGCGGTTCCCGCAGTGTCAGGATGGGGCGGATCTGTGCTTTCCGCGGGGACAGAGCCCTCTCCGCTCGTCCGCGCCGCCCGTGGGCGCCCCAGGGCTGTAACAAGCAGGCACATTTGAAACTCTGTTGTGCTCACTTTTCTGTTGCTCTCAATCTCGTCTTGCGTGGGTCTGTTTTTCTGCTGTTGTGTTGCTGATCTGTCCATTTCTTTCATTTAAAAAGAACAAGACTATGGATAAAAATCACTGAGACAACAGACCATTCCCTTTTCTACATTTGCTTGTAGTTATACAAGGACTTGGTGGAGGGGATATAAAGGGTGAGAAAATGACACTGGCGAGGGTGGTGAATAAGCAAAAAGAGGCACACACTAACAGAGGGAAGGCCTCAAACACGCTGGAAATGAGCAGCAGATATTCAAATTAGGGTGAAATTATTTACAATTTCATTGATAAATCCATTTCATTTCAGTTTTGAAGCAATTAGAGAATTGTGTTGCCTTTATAAGTCCTTTGTGAAACACAGATATATTACATTACATACAAAAGTATCATATAGCTGTATGTAGATGCTGAAATAAGAAAAATACTTCATCAGGGATCAGGTGAATTCAATGTCAAATGAACATCTGAATGATAAAAGCAGTGTTTTTTTTTGTTTTGTTTTTTTTTAGGTTTTTTGAGACAGAGTCTCGCTTTGTGGTTCAGGCTGGCCCTGAGCTCAGCCTCCAACTCACATCACAATCCTCCTGCCTCTGCCTCCCGAGTGCTGGGATTACAGGCGTGAGCCACCACGCCTGGCACTGTGGTATGTGGTACTGGTTGCTGCTGGGCGTGAGTCTCCACATCCAGTATTGTTACGTGGTTACCGGGGAATCGAACCCGGGCCCTTGCGCTTGCAAGACAGGTGCTGGAACCACTGAGCTAACTCCCTGGCCCCAGTGTATTTGTTTTTATCAGCAGAATAAATCAGTCTATGGGACATTCAGAGTTTATTTCTCTTAATTTTCATGTAACATGTAAATATTATTATTTCTAATATTCTTGCTGTCTAATATTAACATGTCATTGAATATCATACAAGCACCCTTGTCTTTAAATATATTTTTCAAAGAATATACTGTTATGAAAAAACAGTACCACCATTATTTCTGGAATTTTTTCTTTGTTTTCTTTCCCCAGGAAATGACAACCTACTATTTCATCTAGTAACAGTGTTGGAAGGGTTATGTTCTAAGCGGAGAGTCCTTCTGGGTTTGTTCCTGGCTTACACAGAATGCAACCCTGACTTTACCAATCGGCTTGCGGAGGTCTTCTTAGGCTGGGGTCATGAGTTTGCACTTGTCTCTACTCGCCCAGTTCTTTCTCTGTAATTGTCTTTGAATTTCTTATCCCATCTGGTAACCAGGGTAATATAAATCTGAGTGGCACACACCCCTGGCTGTGCTCAAGCACTGATCTGAAGCATGCACTGTGGCAGCAACACTGAACATGCAAAGGAAGAATTTCAGTGATTCCAACAACATTTTTCTCCAAAATCTTTTCTGTAGAAACTGATCATGGAAACTCTTTCCCGAGTAGCTAAAATACTACGTTGGTGCCAAGCATCACGGACAGCTTTCCAGATGGCTCCTGGGGAATTTTAACTGGCTCCTCAAAAACATTTGTGGGTATTTTTGTTACACCCACATATTTTCCCCTGCTGTTGGCAAGAGGAAAACGACATCAGTAATGAAAGAGCAGCAGCCAACGGCCATCACCGCAGCACGGCTCTGAGCTCTGCAGCCTGCTTCGCCCAGGGCTTCTTGTGAGCTCAGGTTTTGTTTCTCTAATCGGACACATATTTTTCCTCAAACATGTTTCTAAATATTAGAATAATGGGACGAAAGCTGCGCTGGGGAGGACAGGCACGTGGGCGAGCGGACAGCTGGTGTGTGGTCGGCGCGGTCCCCGCGGGCCTCTGCGCGTGGGAGGGAAGCTTCTGCCGAGCGAGATGTGAGCACATTTCAGCCTGGACGCGCCGTGCTACCCGTCGTCACTCCTCCCGATGGGTCTCACATTCGGGTGCAGTTTTCACAGCGTTGACGCTAGCTTTGAACCTTCCCATATGTCGCAATTCTGTCATGGATATCAAAATTCATGTATTTATTTGCCTTTTTGGGGGGAAAGAAGTCTTAGATGCATGGCTCATGAGAACAACTACATCTTTTCCTGAGTGTAGTGATAACAAATTTATACTTGTATCATTTGAGCCTACAAAGTCAAAGGAATTAATTAATATGTCTATATATTTAATCTCCATACATGTTACTTGTATTCCTGAAAAATTGAGTGAGATATAATTTCATTTATAAATTACTCTGTAAAATTAGCACAGTTCTCCACCTGAGCAGTGAGTAAAATACTGTGTGCAGTGCGATGCAGCACTATATCGTAATTATATAGACACAGAAGTATAGTGAATTTCTGATTGTACTGTGGCCACATGTAGTGCAATTTTCATTTCCAATTAGTTGCTATCTCACTTTCGAAACTGGTCACAGCAACACCTGTAATTTTACATATGTGCTAATTTTTGTTTATTCTATAAAGTGTTATTGGTAGGCATTTTATTCCCAAAGAGTTAATTTTCTAAATATTAAATGACATCCTGAGTCAAATAATTCAGTTTCTTTTAAAAACCAAAATTGGCAGACATTTTTGTTCTGTCAAGAGGCCAGAGAGTAAGTGACTCCGACGTCATAGATCTCCTGCTGCACCTGCTGCTAGGAAGGGAGGCGCACGGGCTGCACGTCAGGCCAGCAGACGTGGCTGTGTGCTAACAAAACTTTATTGGCCAATACCGGTGGCCAGTCCGTAGAGTGAGTCTCTGGAGGGGAGACGCTCCCTCCTTCCGTGGCCGCACTACGGGGTTCTCTGTCTCCATCTGCGACAGAAAGTCACCCTGTCAGAGGAGCCATGCCTCCAAGGCCAGCGGGTCTCCTGTGGCTGACAGGATGCTCGGTGCCTCGCCCTCGTCAGGTCCTGGCGGCTCAGGCCTTCAGAGCGTTACTTCCTTCCCACACGCTGGTGCCCCATGGACGCCAGAGCTCCCTCTGCTCCTCACCATCTGGGCTGCCATGGGACAGGTGCTCAGGTCATGTGCGCACTCAGGACCTGGCAGAGAGGGCGCTCCTCCGGGGGCACCGTGGTACTCAGGGTGGCCCAGGTACATGTGGCTCCTTCCCACCGGGCCTGGGTCCCAGGCACACATACGAGGTCTGTCCGTGCCTCACAGGCAAGGGCAAGTGTGCTCGTGTGTCTGGCATCGCTGTCACCAAAGGTCGATTCATGAGAAGCCTCAGACACATCATACAGGTGGGACTCGCTGCGCAGGGCACTGTGTGCGACCCTGCCCCCTAGGTGGAGCCGGACTTCCATGTCTTTTCTGATTGTCAGCAAGATGCTGACCTCTTGTCTGGTGGGGTTCTCAGGGGAGAGTAACTTCAGAGTGCTCCTCATTCTAATTAAAATGGTGGTGCTCTGCTTTGCAGATGGCTTTATTTTACTCTTTAAACCATGTGAATATAGATAACTATTAACGTCCTAGCTTTACAAATGAGAACTGAAGCAGCTGGTTTGTGATCACATTAGGACTTGTACCTGGATTTGAAGCCCTTCTGACTTAGAAAATACGGGAACCCAAAATACTGCTGGCCACTGAGCCCTTTGGTTTAATAATATGTAAATCATTTCTCTTTGGCCTATTGTCTGAAATGAATATCCCCAGCTCCTGCAGACTACCAGTGAGTTCCTCTGAATAACTGCTGTTTGGCTGCCCTTCTTGGTGCACTGGGGAAGGAGGGACCAGGGCCATGGGGTGCCTGGCAGGGCAGCAGCCTTTGTGTGGTGATGTGGGTGGCAGTGGCAGGGCCTCGTGCTCACACCTGTCCTGCTGGGTGCTGTGACTCGGTCCCCTCAGCTTGGCGCCCAGCATCTATGTTGCAGAACCCTGCTAAGCACTGGGCTGCTGGGATGCCCATTGTTCAGAGGTTGAGATCAAATGTGAACCGGGGTTGCAGAGTGTGAGTCTGGGGTCCTGACAAGCCCCTCGCCGTGGAGGTGTCTGCTCCAACTCCCGCTCAAACATATTCCGCTCTGTTGATATTTAATAACATTGATTGATCATAGCAACATTAGGTATAATTGAAATAAATTTTCAACATGAATATGACATAAATAAAATCAAATACATAATTATCTTTATTACAATAGTATATGACCATACATTTAATATACATTAAGTATAAATGAAATAAATCTTCAACATAATATGTTAAAAAATCTAAAATGTAATTATCTCTATTACAACAGACATACAATGAATAGTATAAATATATAACTATTAGCATACATTTAATATCACTTAATATTACACTACTCAACAAAACTCACCTGAGTTGAAAATTTTCATATTGAATAATGTTAAATAAACATCCATCCCTAAGCTCATCCCTAACCTCATCCATGCTTAACCTCATCCATCCCTAAGCTCGTCCCTAACCTCATCCATCCCTAACCTCATCCACCCCTAACCTCATCCACCCCTAACCTCACCCATCCCTAACCTCATCCCTAACCTCATCCACCCCTAACCTCATCCACCCCTAACCTCATCCACCCCTAACCTCATCCACCCCTAACCTCACCCATCCCTAACCTCATCCCTAACCTCATCCATCCTTAACCTCATCCATCCCTAACCTCATCCACCCCTAACCTCATCCATCCCTAACCTCATCCATCCTTAACCTCATCCATCCCTAACCTCATCCACCCCTAACCTCATCCATCCCTAACCTCATCCATCCTTAACCTCATCCATCCCTAACCTCATCCACCCCTAACCTCATCCATCCCTAACCTCATCCATCCCTAACCTCATCCATCCCTAAGCTCACTGTTCGCATCCTGCTGTTTGTGTTTGTTCACTCAGTGAGGGATGCCCATGCTCTTTCAATTTTTTCATAAGTGCAGGTTATGCGAAAACCTGTGGAAGTCACTTTAATAAATGTGAAAATAAAATGAAAAGCCTGTCAGTTGGTAAATAGTCCTCTGGCCTCCTCGGGGCTGAGGCTCAAATGGCGCTGACACTCCAGGTATGGTCTGCCCTACAGGCTCCCAAAATGGCAACTCATGAGCAGCGCTTCCTGAACTTGAGCGAACTAGAGCGGTGACATCTGTGGGCCCCCTTAGCTCAGGGGTTCGGGCTGCTCAGGGCAGCAAATAAGCTCCACAACCTCCCCATCTCCTGGGATGTTACCAGGGGTACTGTCCCTGCCCCAGGCCACTCACTACCTGTGTCTGCCTTCACCCTTCTCCACTGCTGGTGGGAATGCAGACGGGCAGCCGCTGTGGAGATCATTCTTCAGAGACTAGGATGTGAGGTCCCATTCGACCCTGCTGTTCCCCCACTAGGGATATCATGAAATGATCAGAAGAGCATATCACAGTGACATATGTGTATCCTTGTTTATGGCAGCTCAGTTTGTAACAAATTGTGGAAATAGCCCAAATGCCTATCCACAGGAGACTGAATAAGGAAGGTTTTTTGGTTTTGTTTTGCTTTTAATAAAATGAAACTTTCCTCAGCCATAAAGAATGATAAATTTGAGTCATTTATACTTCAATCAGTTTACCTTGAGGACATACTCATAAGTGAAATAAATAGAAAACAGATGTGTAAATAATGTATTATTTCCCTGGCATGACAAACTAAAGGTGTGAACGAGGTTCAGAATGTATGACAGGTGTTGTGAAACAGAAAGAAAATATTCAAAGGGAAAAGGGATTCGGGGTAGGGTAATGTAAATAAGGGACAGAAAAATTTCATGGTGAGAACAAAAATGTGGAAACAAAGCTTATGTATATAGCGAATGGGGACTGTAGGGTGGACAGGGGAACTGGGGAAAATAAGAAGACATATCATGGTACAAATTCTAAGTGTCAAATGTGATCATAAGTTTACTTAAAATGTACCAATAAGCTGAATAAAGGGTAAAAGAGAAGGACCCTTCTGGAGAGTGACAGGACCTGCCCTGAGCTTGGCGCACTGTGTGTGTGGCAGGGCCCAGGGCAGGTGAGCAGGTGCCAGCTCCGTGCACTGCAGGAAGGAAGGACCGGAGGGGACCACAGCAGGATGAGGTGACCAAGGCTTCTCCGTCCTTGTTAGGACCCACAGTTCGGGAGTGTGTACAGAGGACCTGGTAATCCCACGAGCTAACAACAGGGCACGGCTAGTGGGAAATCATCCTATCCGATCTACACTGCTGACCAAAGCCTGGGTGTATCACTGTATTAAGTGACCAGGGTTAATAAATCGAAATGCACTTTAATCAGTTCAATACCTGTTATCCTTTTCTAATAATAACAGATTATAATGATCCTCATATAAACACCTCTGTTTATTAATCTGTTTCAGTAATATATAAAGTCAATTAACAGGGACTTTTGCTAAGTAGATTGCAATAAATATACAAATTTTGGTTAGCTTAAAATTTGTAATATTAAGTGATGCTTATAAGGTTGTATCCCCACTTGCAGAGAAATATGATACATTTAAATCAATATTAGACTCTGTCATAGACTGCTGCCATCAAAGTTCAGAGAGTCAACAAGAACCTATTATATTTGGTTCCTCCTAATATGAACACTTTCTTTGTCTACAAGTATTTTTGCCACCAAGTACGTTGGGCGTGTTGGAGGTTAGACCTGAGCTCACAGCCCTGCACCCTGAGGGGCCCTGTCATCAGCACAGTGGATGTGCAGCAGCCCTGGGCAGGTGATGGCAGGGGTCAGACTCCGAGGGCGAGCTGGGGCCGTCAGACCAGGCTTCTGTCAGCTGCTGCACTGAAGTTCCTTTCTACTCACAGGTAATGGTGAGTGTGCAGATAGGGTAAACTTTCTCCTGTAGTAAAACCCAAAAGAATAAACAACATAGAAGTTTTCTCTTTGTTCTTCTAATGCCTCTTCCACATTTTCCTGAGTTTGGAGCCAGCTCCCCGAAGGGACAGACTGTGCTTGTCTCCAGCTTCTCTCCTCAAATCTGCCAGCGAGGCGTCCTCGGAAGGCCCCTCCTGGTGAGGCCCAGGGAAAGAAAACTTGGGAGGGAAGCAGTAGAGAGAAGCGGTAGAGTTGCACCTGTCCTCATCCCACAGACAGGCACGTCGAGGGCCTCTGACAGCAAGGGCTCCTCGAGGACCCTGCAGGCCAGGGCAGGCAGTGGGCAGCTATGGAGACAGAGGTTTGTGACGGCTGCTTTTATGTCCCCCCTCTCTTCCCAGGAAATAATAAACAGGTCCATTCAGAGGAGCAGAAAGGTAGAGCTCCAGAGCATTTCCCAAAGCAGTCTTCCTCTGACAGCAGAGCCGGGAAGAGGGTGGAGCAAAGACGGGGACCAGTGGGGAGCAGGAGGGAGCTGGGCTGCAGTGGGTCTCCGGCCTGGCCTCCCTCAGGCTGGACTGGGGCCAGAGAAGAGGGACAGAGTCCAAGGAGTGCGTGCGATGAGAAGGAGACAGGAGAAAGGGGGGTGGAGGGGACAGCAGGGGCCGTGATTTTCTAGGAGAAAGGAGCTGGACAGGTGGACAGAGTAGAGTGTGCATGTGACAGAGCCGGGGCTGTGGCCATGGAGGGAAAGTTCTTTGGAGGAGAGGAGCCACCCAGGGAACAGAGGGGCCCGGGGAGGGCGGAGCAGCCGGGCTGGAGAGGCCGGACACAGTGCTACCCGAAAAAGCCAGACACAGAGATTACATATCACAAGGCTTCTCTTGTAGAACAAGCCCAAAGCGAAAACAACCAAAGAGAGGGGACAGGAAATGGGGGAGTGGATTTTGTGGAGGCAGGATGATGGGAGGAAAGGGAGAGGACCACCAAGGGGATGATCAGGTATGCCAGGGCCCAGACGCCCCACAGGCTGTGAGCAGACCTGAGGCACAAGACGGAGATTCAGCTCTGCTCCAGCAAGCAGGTGCAGAAGACAGACGGGAGGCTCATGGGGACGGGGGAAGTGGGGGCAAAATGCAGTGTGTGAGTTCAGGTGCTGACCCAGGAGGGGTCAGAGGAGGAGCCAGAGGCGTCTGCAGGTAGGAGGCAGGGTGGGCGTCCAGAGAGCCGGTGGCCCTCCCTTTGGTGAGGCAGGAGTGTGGCAGTCAGGTGAGCTGGGAAGTAGACTTGGAGCTGTGGGGAGGGTGGTGTGTGTAGGAGACACTAACATGTGAGATCTTTGGGTCTTGGACAAACTCTAACAATATGATGGGTTCACCTGGAACATATGCAGTTTTACACTTATACAAATATTATTTTAATCTTTGTTTTATTACAGATTTAAACTTGCATTATTTGCAGTATTTTAAAGAAGTATGTAATTCCCAAATCTATATAGTTATTCCACAAACCATTTGAAGAGTTCCTCCTAATTCCGACTGAGACATTTTGAAGCACCCATAATTTTCAGTCTCACTTGGACACTTGATGTGGCACTGACAGAGAAAACTAGTCTCCAGTCCCTGCTGACCTGGAGTCATTTCCGTCCCAAGACTCTCCTACCACTCTGGTGCTGTACCAACTTCCAAATTGGAATCCAGTCAGTTCATGTTAATAACCATCTCTTGTTAAAATACTTCTGAAATTCAGAACTTAAGACATTATATAAAATAAATCTACAGTGCACCCAACATTACCCTGTGTGAAAAGTTAGGCAGCTGTTGCATTTAATTCTTCTGCGATTTATTACAAAGTGTTCTTCAAATAACATAGCAATCTTTTAAAAGTGTGAGCCCATTGAGACTCCTGTAAACAAAATTGTCCATGCACTCCATCAGACAGGCACTTCCACGGAGAAGTGTCCATTAAAAAATCGGGGGTGGGGGGCCAATTCGGTAGAAGCGGTGTAAAATGTAAAGACTTGGAGGCCCAGGTCAGTCTGGACTCTGGTCATGCTGTCCAGCTCCGTGGGCCTCATCAAAGTTCTACTGAGGTCACTGGCCCAGGGCCCGCTGCTAAAGCTGAAGAGAGAGCAATTTTTGTTGACTTCATTTAGACTCGTCGTGTTGCCAGATACATTAATTCCCTTGGAGCAAGTTGGCGGCCCTGGGTGTCTGCACACAAACGTGTGCACCTCCCCACTGTCTGCCCCGGGCCCACAACGAGCGTGTGGTGGACCTGCAAGGGTTTCTAGAAGTCAGCAAATTTACAGCCCACATAAAGCAGTTTCCGAAGAGGCCAGAGCTGAGAAATCCAATTTGCATGTATCTGGCTTATTTTAAATCATAGGAGCAGGAGCTATAACTTCTTCCAAGTCCAAGGTTGGTGACTTCTGTCCTACCCAGTGCTTTGTCTACAGCTTATGTTTCATCAGTGATTCCTCCCTGACCACAGCATCACTGGTCCCAGGACAAATCCTCGTGGACGAGGCGCTCTGTTCTTTCATTTATTTATATCTCCATTTTGGCATGCTGATGTGTACAGCAGTTATTGGCGTGTGTATCTGTGTAGCTCCACTAGATGGTGTGGAAATTCAATTTGGGAAGAAAAGCTTGCAACCTGTGCTGAGGTCATGGCACAGAGAGCCAGGGGTGAAGTCTAGGGGCCGACTCTGGGGCCCAGTTGAGGGAGAACCTAATGCGGGGGATCTCTAGCACTTGGGTGAACTTTTAAACCAGAGTTTTTCTTTAACCTTGCTGATTTAACAGTCTGTGAAAATCAGTTGCGGTGTGTCCATAGACTCACATTAGCAAAGACTAGGAGCCTGATGTTAAAACAAAATCTTTATTAGCTTCAAGGAGAATATGTCCTTCCAGAGAAGCGTTTATCATGCCATGATAAACGGAGCTGTGACTACAATGCACTGTGACTGAAATTCCAAATTATAGCACCCGCCATGTTTTTATAGCAGCGTACAGACCCAGGTGGAGGGCGCAGGTGGAGACGCACCTGGGGTACAGCAGCATGCTGGGAGAAAGGGGCTCTGCACGTTGTGCTGAGGATATTGAACTCAGGCCTGCATCCCAGAACCTCACAAAAGCCACACCTGTTTTTTGAAATTGTGTCCTACTTCTTATCATATTAAGTTGTTAAGTTACTGCCTAGTTGGAAGTCTGTACTTGTTAGTATTTTGTTCCATAAACGGTTCCATTTGTCTTCTGAAGTAGAACTGGATTTTCCCATTGGTAACAGCATTCCTTTTGACAGTGCTGATTTGTGGGGAGGAGTTAAACACAGGAGGACAAAATACAAGTTTGTTAGATCTTAAATGAATACCATGCTGGGGACTGTGTCTTGGCACCTGTCTGTCTGTCCGTCCATCCATCCCTGCTGTGGTCACGTGGCTGTGGCACAATCTCCATTTGGCTGAGTCTCCTGGAATGCAGTGTTTACTTAGCCTCAAGGCTGCCAGCAGCTCAAGATCTGTAAAACAGATTTTCATCCCAAAGCCTCCTCAGATTTGTGCACATCCCATGTACATATGAGGTTCTTAGTTAGGGTTTTGGACTGAGTTTTAGAAGGAGCTCTAGAAAAAGATATTACCCCAGAATATATTCTGGCGCTTGATAAATGTATTTATGAATAAGAGACTTCTTTTTACTAAGATTGCCAGTTTTGCAGGTAACAAGTTTCTAATTTCGCCTCTGAGGGTGAGTTTTTGAAAAACTCAGACAATCGATATTCATACATGAAAGAGTTATGTTGATCAACACATTTGGCAAATGAGGGGCTGAATGGTGAGTGTGTTGGAGATTGTTTTGAAATTGGTAACTAAATGTGGCCACAAGAAAATAGCACCGGAGGGTAGTTAAGGCTGAAATACCATTCCTAGGGCAAGGGGAATGGGAAAGCGGATCAGCCACACTCTGACTTGGCCGGGAACAGCGCTGAGTTAGGGAAAACCTGGACGCACTTGGCAATGTGGCTCTGGGACAGGCATGAGCCCTTTGGGGACAGGGTTCACCGAAGATGCAAAGCAGCCCCTGCTCTGACCTGCCTGGGAGTCTGTCACTGCACAACCACCTGCTCTAGCACTTGGCCAGATGTGACACTGAACTCATAAGAGATTGTAAATCTCTCACTTGATTGATACTGACACTAAATTAACAATCTGAAATTTCTAAAGAGATGCCAATAGAAAATTAGCCAAAGCCTGTGTACCCCAGAAGGGATCTCAGAGAGACAGCTCCCAGGTCCTCAGCAGGGACGACCCACCTGGGATGCAGGATAGCTATAGGAAGGGAACACACTGAGCCTGACCCACGCAGTGGTGCAAAGCAGGAGAGAGGCTCCTGGGGATTTGACACGTAGCAGGGGCATCTGAAGACCCAGGGTCCCCTCTCTGTCCAGGAAGGAAAGGGCAGTGCTAGGGCATCCAAGAGAATCAGAAGAAGCCTTTGTCCTGCCTCGTCTGGATTTCTGGGTGTGGCTTATCACAGGAGGAGGCTCCCCACTTTGGTGACGGGAAACCCATGAACAGCAAAGGATCAGTCACTTCACCAAGCCCATCCCTGGCTTTATTGCTTGACTGAGTTACAGTTCAGGGCCCGCCGGTGTCCCAGGCTGGGGGGTGGGGCCGCCATACCCCACCACAGGCAAAGTTGCCCAGCTTGGGCACCCAGGTAAACACTGGGGACCTGCACCCTAGGACAGCCAGCCAGGCTGAGGACTGGATCTCAGAGGCCAGGCACAGCAGCCCAAGGGTCTGGTTTCCTCCAAAAGATAGTGACCAAGGGTGCTCGCCAGATCGGCTGATGGTGCAAGAATGGGTGAGGAGATGGGCCTCTACCACAGGAGTTCCAGCCACAGGGACAGACAGCCAGCCACTGAAGCTGCAAGCACATGTGAGATTCGGGTGAGACCACGCCCCTGAGATCAGGCCTCGCACCTGAGCAGGGTGGGCCACTGGACACCCATCCCTTGCCCTGTCAGAAGTGGGAGGCCCCAGGCAGTCTTGTCACATGTTAAATCCCTCTGCTAAGGACACAGTTGTATCCCTGACTAATGCTACTGCTTTCTACCAAGGCTCATGTTACAGAAAGGCTTTTTCCTGATAACAGAAGTGTCTTTGAAAATTAAAATGCTTGAGAGTAAATATCTCTACTCTACTTCATTGTGTATGGAAGTTTTAAGATGTTTTAAAAGTTTCACTTAAGAAAGGAAGAGGAAAAAAATACTAGAACTACCATCTTTTTCCAGGAACGAAACGCACTTTGCTCTAAGACCATAGCACCTAGATGTGTATTTAGACTGTAACATGCTCTGGGTCTTGGTGACCCTTGGAAGTGTTCTGAACACCAGTATCTGCAGCATTTGCTGATGCACAGATCGTGAGTGTGAAGCTGGAGCCCCAGGGGCTCATCAGCCACCCCTGGAGATCTCCCAGAGACAGCCCTGTGCGTGCACCATCTTCCTTTTTGGCTGGCCTGCACTGGCTGTGCGGTGTGTGGCCCTGGCTCGCGCTGGCTCTCCGTGGGTGCTGTGATGGTGAGTTGTGCTGTTTAGTCTCCTGGAGTACTGTGTATTCTACAGTGCCTGGCTCCTGGGAAAAGATGGTCCTGGGTCTAAGAGGACTGTGCAGAGTGCAGTATGGGAATGGGCAGTATCCAAGATACTTGCCATCTTTTATCAAAAAAGAAGGGGCAGCTGCACCATCAGAGGGTCTCCCAGATGGATGGCAGTCAGTTTAAAGCTACCTAGCTCTGGCTACATCCTAAGCCTAGGTCGCATGTGGACTGTGGAGCAGCCTTGCAGCGGCACCTGGCTTCTGAGCACATCATTTCACAACTGTGTCAATTTCTACTTTAGTTTTTTTCCTTTGAATTTTAGAAATGACTTATTTGATCTTCCTGATTGCCTGGCGCTCTTCATTTTCCTCGTATTTCTAAAGCACCTAATTCAAGGCTGCTTTATTTTTCTTGCCACCCTCTGTATTAGTGGCAGACCATATTCTCATCTGCATAGGAGCAACCACACTCAGTCCCTTCTTTGTGATTCCTGGTGACATTCTGAGCGGCAAGTGGTGCCCTCACCCACTGCCACCTCCCTCTGCTGGGCAGGAGCCAGGCCTTCTGGACAAGTTTCAGTCTGACCACACCCCAGGCTGATTCGTCAGAGGAAGGAGAAGACTTTGTGACTCTAGGAGGTCCGGTCTTGTCTTTTGGGCTCTACCCCATATCCCTTTCTTTAGATTCTGGTGGTCCTCACTGCAGAGTCCTGACCTTCAACTCTTGATCCAAATACCAATTATCAGTCATATGCACAGGATACATTCAGCTCTCAAAAGTGTGTTAGCCTTTCACTGGTACCCTTTGCTGTGCCACAGATCATTCGAAGACTTAGCATGACAATAGAAATCCAGTAAAATTACATGGGTAAAACTTGTGAAGAGGAAAAACAATTTTCAAGTAGATAAAATACTTGGAGTCCAGTGTGGCAGAATCATAAGGAAAGATTTGCAGTTCTATTTTCTAATATGTTTTGCTACAACACCTAATGTACTGAAAACTTACTAAAATTGGAATGACTGCATATTGAGCAATTTATTCTGATGTAATCAGTGCTGTACTTCATATAAAGAATATACATTATTTTTTCAAGTACAACGGACACTTCCAAAGCTGGCCGAATATTCTGGCCTTAGAAATATCAACATTGATATATAGCCTCTGATATCTGAATTAACAAAGTGCAGCCAAAAGTTTGGTATTAGTGCTGCTAGATTATTATTAGATATCTTTTTCCCAAATGGAATTCAAGTAGTTGCAGTTTTGTGTATAAAAATAAACTTGTAATGTTGTTAGACAAACATATAGAGAATATGTTTTTATATAGAAAATATTATAGAGGAAATGAGAAAATATTCTAGAGGTTTTTTTCAATAAAGCCTAAAATATACACAGTCTTAGAAACATGGGAGAATTAAAGTATATTACATTTTAAAATAAATTGGAAGATAAAAAATAGACTTTGAAAACTATTTGCAACATGTAGTGCAGAACACACAGGCAGCAAACATAGAAACTGATCAGAAGATGGAGAATAAAAGAGAAAAATCCACCTGTTAGCAAACAAAGAGCGAGGTCAGATGCTGTGGTTTACGCCTGCCATGCTCAGAGACGCCCCTAAAAAGTGGGGCCACCACCCTTAGCTGAGGGCATATTGTGAGTATTAAACGTAAAGGACAGGAGGCAGGTGTTTAGGACAAGTGCCCATTCCCAGGTCGCTGTTGAGAACGCACGTTAGGAGAGTGACGCAGAAAGGCAACGCGGCGATGTCCACCGAAGCACAGATGCTCACCGTTCACACTTGAGCAGTTCTTCCGTGTGCGTCTTGAGATGTGTGGAACCATCTTTCCCAGAAATGCTCATCATAGTGGAAACCTCAGGTTGACAGACGTGTCTGTTAGCATGGCGACAGACAGAAATAGTTTGCAGTTCCTCCTTTGGATGAGGGGCAGGGACAGTCGTGCGGGCCAAAAGGAGGCTTTAAAAAATTAAATTAGCCAGAACTTGCGACCCTCCTTCCTTGGTCTTCCAGAAGGCTATGATTACAGCATCCACCTTCACACCTAGCTTCGTCTGGTCATTTTATCATAAAAGACATGAACACTTCCACAACTTTGAGTTCCAAGTAGACTTAAAGAATAGCAAAGCAAATAATACATGTTTGGAACTATTCATGCACATTGGAAGGCATGGAGTTTAAGAGTTAGTAAATATGTATACAGTACAATTATACAGAGTTTAAAAGTGTTTACTCCAAATTTACAATAAAGATATAGTTTAGAAGACAATTGGAGGGTGAGTTTGAGAAAGGTTGGCAGAAATGCTTAATTTCAATTGAAAGCATTTTTTAAAAGAAAAACATACATTGCTCATTTGATGAAATGTTGATGTCTTAAATTTCTTTTGAGTGCATAGATAATGTATTACTGTTATATATGTTTCCATTAAATTTCACATAGTAAAACACTACCTTGTGTTTTTGTTTTTGCTTTGCCTTATTTGGAAGCATCTCTCCCACCTCCTTTATTCTATGCTCAGGGACCTTATCAGTAGTGATTCTTGCTTCATTTTTACTGGGTGGAGATCAGGCTGGCCTTGAGCTCATTGTGTAGCTGAGGGTGCTCGGCACTGGCAGGAAATGTCCTGCTTCAGCCTCCAGAGTGCTGGGCATGCAGGCGTGAACTGGACATCTGCCATCGGGGCAGTACCAGGGCTTCCTCTCATGGGCCCTGAACATCCAGGCTGAGAGGGAAATGTCGGGAGGTACCACAGCCCTGTGGTGGTGTTGACTCGCTCTTGGGTGTGTGTAATCATATAGTGGGAATTGTCCACTCTCCACAAAAGAAACAGTTATTTTTTCTTCTTAGATCAATGTAAAATTGTAATAGATAAATGTTAACATTCTTCACCCTATGTAGACTTCTGGCACAATCACTTAGATATAAGGAAAATCCAAGGGTGGAATGGGCCAACTCCCTCCTGCTCACCCTGTGCCGGAGCATGTCTGGCTGATTATGGGCCTTTAAAACTTAGTTTGTTTAGAGAAGCAGGCCTGGCAATGAGTTTTCACAGCTGCCTTACACTGGACAATCACTGTTAGGATGAGAGGAGGCTGGAACTATTCCAGCCAAACTCAAAGGTGAGCCAGCCACATATGATGAAGCACAGGAGCACTCTCAAGACTCTGGGAAACCGAGGCAGGAGGGTCACAAGTTTGGACCCAGCCTGAACAACTCAGCCACTTTCTCAAAAGTGAAATAAAAATCAAGGCTAGTCATTGGGATGTCACTCAGTGTGAAGCCTTTGAGAGAGAATGTGGAGAACTTATGTTGTGATACTTGCAGAGATGCAGAAGGATAGAGAACTGCACACCTAAAACGGCGGGAAAATCACATTTTTAAGCAGTTAGGCTGAGCTGTGCATGGATGGAGTTTCAGTTGCTCCTACTCCGTGTCTGGTGTTAGCGCACGAGCAGAATGAACAGCAAGCAGGTGTGAACAGATCCGGTGTGTGCACTGACAGCAACTTCAACTCTCAGAATGTAAAAAGTCACCTTAGTGGAAGTGACTTCCATTGCCATCATGTGATGGTCACACTTTGCTTTGTGCTGCCCTGCCAGATGTACTTCGGAGTGAGAACGTGAGAGTGTGCTTCTTGACAACTTTCATTCCTGACTATGAAAAGAAACCTGCGCTCTTCAGGGAACATGAATTGAGGGTGTGGGAATCCTCAGAAGTGCTCAGTACCATTTTGAATAAGTTGTATAATTATGTCCATTTGCACTGAAATAAGACAGTGTGGCCTCGAGGCTGCCTTTTAGGAAAATCCCTTAATAGACATATATTTGGATTTGTAATTATGGTACATGATATCTTTTATTAGATCTTAAAAAAATTACTGTGTGTTCTGTAAAATCACTGTGTGGATTTGGATTTATAAGTCTCTCCACCCTGTGGCACAAGAGAAGCTCTTGTAGGAACATTTCTTGGTGGACAGTTGCATAAATGTGATATACAAATTAGCTCAGTCTCCTAACTATATACATTAAGCATATCATGACATTTAGCTTTGAATCATGACTTAACTGGTGTAAAGCATTTCAAGTGATTTTAAAGCAAACGTCAGTGAAGAATTTCGCTTTATTTATGTATTTAGATACAGGGTAATATGCCATTCCACGATTTCCAAGAATCAATAAAAAGTGGACTTGCTAATCTGTGATGTAGTCGGCTCCTAAATTTTGAGAAAATGAAGACTGATTAGAGCATCCTTTACATTTAGGAGAAGTGAATCATACTTTGGCTCCTCCACCCACCACGTGGTATTCTGCTCATTCATCTTTCAAATGGCTGAATTTTTTCTCAGTCTACTTGCCTGGAAAGCCTCACTTTATCTTCAGCTTCCAAACTTAGGGTTTCTGTTGTACCTCTCAGTTTCCTTTCACGTTGAACTCAGCCCCTTAGGCTTTAGGTCGTGCCCAACCTGCCTGCGGGCATTATGAATGCCTTTTCCTGAGCGGCTCAGCCATACTGCTCTCTGCAGTGCCAGTGATGATGAGGACCAAGAAATAATATCCGAAGGGCCTGCAGCATCCCTCATCTCACCGTGATCTCCTTCAGAAAGGAAGCAGCCTGCTCTGCAAGTCCATCAGGTCTTCTCTCCAAGGAGCAGGGCTGTTCTGCCAGGCTTCCCTCTGAATTAATCTATATGGCTAGAAAGTCAATGCAACTGAAAAGCACTGCTGGATGCAGACAGCCAGTGGGATTCAGATGCTCTGCTGGGGTTAGCCAATGGGACTGAGATGCTCTGCCAGAGATGGGAGCCAGGTGGACTGGATGAAGATCTCAAGGGTGGACAAGGTCCAGCAGTGTGTGTCATTTGGTGGGAGGGGCCAATCACTGGAAGTGGGAGCCCTGACGGTGCCCGCCTCATAACTCAGACTCTGTTTGCAGTTACAGAATCACATGCAGCCGGGAGCATGGTGTAGTTATGTGTCTCTGACCTTTCAGGGTCATCTTGGGGTCATTTTGATCAAAGAAGAAAGATTTCAAAAGCAGCCGTAGAACTGGACTCCAAGCACAGGAGGCCGTGGGGAAGCACAGTGTGTGCCTCTGAAGGGTGAAACCCTCAGGCATCAGAAAGCCGTGATGCCCTCACGAGGGAGGCATTACTGACGGAATCCAGGCTATGACTGTGTTTTAAACCATGTATACATAGTCTCTGGAAAACAGAGAGTAGTTTTAAGCTTTAGGACATTTGAAATCTACAAACATGCACAACCATTAGTACCAGCATAGATTACTCCTTAGATTTTAACACTGGCCATCAGGTGAGCTGAATCTTCTATACAAAACACAAGCACTGTTGTAGATGCTGCGTGTCATGCATCTTTAGATGATGTCACGAAGGTGATAGCAATATCCTTACCATTTGTTTTACATTTGTAAATTACATGAAAAGATACCAAACACTGACACTGTTATTACTTCTTTAAATGTAGTATCTAGTTCACAGAATGGTGGAGCATCGTTCTCTCAAGGCAGTGACAATGTAACCCTGAGACGGAAAGGCCTGTTTAAAATCCCAACTTAGAAAAAACACTGAGAACTCAGTGTGCACTGAGTGACCTCATAGCTACAGCAGGTGTGACCTGGGGGTTGTGAGCAAGTCGGCTGAGCCCGCTGCCCGCAGCTGCTCATTTGCTCTGCGGCCCCCTGGGGCCCTTTATTGTTATTTTTTCCTGGGAAAATAGGAGATTTTCTCACCATCTGAACATGGAACACATTTTCAATTACTCACTTAATGTCGAGAAAAGAGATGATTGATTTGGTCACTTGGCAGCATCCAAGTCTCTGGGTTGATAGTCAAGTCCTGGAGCCGCTGTCTCTTCTAAACCCAGGCAGCAGGGTGGTGACACCCTCCGTGGCCCCTGGCTGCCCGTGGCTGCTGTGGCTGCCCTCCCCAGTGGGAATGTGCAGCTCCCCGCCAGGCAGATGCCTGCCGTGTGCCTTCTGCTCAGGGTGAAGAAGTTTGCGGGAGTGGGCGCATCATCCTCTATTTTAATCATTTTCTTAAAAGTTTTGGGATTCCTTTGCATCACCGCTCCCAGGGTTAATATTCAGATAAGAGTTTACAAAACAATTCATATAAATTAGTTGCCAAAACATTTGAATAACTTTGTGACATGTGTGACCGTAAATTAATAGGCAATATATATAAAAAGGCCCCTAAGAGCACGCACGGGAGGCGTGTCGCGGGCTCCGGTGCTGCCCCCGGGTCTTCTCTGCAGTCTCTCCTGTGCTGCGGTCCTGCAGGGCATCCTCACTGCTGGTTCTGTGCAGTTTCGCCGACAGGCCCTAAGCAGACCTCGCTGAGCTCCCACGTGTGATTCCTATGGCCCTAACCTATCTCCCTGCCAGTGACACAAAGATTGTGTTTGTGACTTGCTTCCTAAATTCAGGACGGTGGGAACCTGAGAATTCCAGGCTTGCTCGGAAAGCCTGTCGCAGGGAACTTGGGATGTGTAGGATCGGAGACATGAGTGTAATTGAAGCCAAAGCCTGTGTGAATGGAAGGCTTTGTTCAGAGTATAACGCTCACAAATATTCACGGATCTGCGGTATACAACGCAAGAGGTTTTCCTTTTTAAAATATTATTCAGCCATTCAGTTTAGCGTTATCTTCAACTCACACTTGTACAAATATGGGTATCATAATATTTGACATTAAAAGTGCTGATTTATCCTGAGGAGGAGGAGTCTTTAACTGCACACACTCTGTTTCCCAAGGGATTCAGTTTCCCACTGGGTCACATTTTGTTTTCTTTCTTTGTGATGTTTTTCTAAAATCTGCAATGTGCAACATTTCACAGCTGGCCCCAGCAGTAGAAGTCACTGAACTGGGCCCAGGTGCTGAGGCTGCAGGACCTGAGGGTGGCCGAGGCTGCCGCCACCAGCCCCTGGTTCAGTGCCAGGGCTTTCCCAAGGAATAGTTTAGACCGTGGATGTTTCTAGCTGTAGAACATGAGAAGCTGCTGTGAATTCATGGCACTGAGTCTACTTCGTGAGAACAGGGGCGTGGCGTTCCCCAGCACACACATGTCCTTTGAGAGCAGAAATCTCACATCGTAGAATGTTCTTCTTTGGCTGAAGCTTCCCTCGCCCTCTTCCATGTGATGGTCAACCTGTCGGGCTGATGAGGGGCGCAGCCCCAGGAGTGACTCGGGCTGAGGTGCTGGAGGAGGAGCAGAGCCATCTCTTGTGCCGGCTGTGAGATGCTTGGGACACGGCGAGGGCTGCTCCTTCCTCAGTCAAGGGGCAGCTCCAACAGGGCTCAGGAGAGCCACCTGTATCAACCCCAGGGGCACACCGTAAGCGCTGCTCCCTACCCGAGTCTGCTTGTGGGTGGGAGGACAGAGTGAGTCTGTGCCATTTCACAGACAAATTCCGCTTCCTTAATCAGTGTATTTAACCTTTGACCTCCTTAGCGACTCAGTGTGGGAAGTTTCAGTGAGGTGCTTCTACAGGGTCAGACTAGAATCACGGCTGTTCATACTCTTTTACACAAAGGAAATCTGTTAACAGTGACAAAGCATCACAGGTAGTAAATTTGAATCAGTTTATATTTATGGTGAGAGCTGATTTTCTGTCCTTCAGACACAGTATCTGGCATCTCCGAGATCTAGTGGGCGCGGAGCTCTGCTCCACTGTGGAGGAGGACAGCATGAGGGGCCGCTTGGGAGGGTGTGGCAGAGCCAGAGCCGGTGACACCTCAGGCTTGGGCAGCCGGCTTTGTACTGTCTGTTGAGCACAATGTATAGATGTTCCAACTCCAGTGAATTTGTCCTACATTGTGTCTCCTTGGTCACTAGCCAGCACTGCAGAGAGAGCGCTCAACCTCCACTCCATGCTGGGTGAGGGGCCTGCAGGGCCCAATGCTGTCAGCTCAAATGCCGGACGTCCTGAGATGTTTTCTTGGCAGAGTTGAGAGTCAGTTTGAAGGAAACTCTGCTGTTCCAAGTTGCACAGTGTCAGGAATAACATGTGCTTTCCAGGTCTTTGGTCCTAGTGTGTCCTGTGCTCTGTCATCCCCACAGCAGCCTGGTGGCCTGTGCTGACGCAGGTGACCGAACTCCGACTGGCTGAGAGGTGTGTGCACAAGCTCAGCAGTTCCTTCCACTGCCCTGCCTTGGCTTAGCACACTGCGAGCCACCTCTAACTCGGCTGTGCATTCTCATGACAGACGGGTCGTATGCACTGTCTAAGGAAGAAGCAGAAGGGTCCAGCTGGGCACATTTGTGTGTTCTTGTAATCCTAACCTTCTGGGAGGCTGAGGCAGGAGAGTGACAAATTCAAGTGCAGCCTGAGCCAGTTACCATGACCCTGTCTCAAAATTGTGTGTGCGCTCGCGTGTGTGCGTGTGTGTGTGTGCGCGCGCGTGTGCGTACACGTGTGTGCGTGTGCACGCAGGGCACATTTCTATTCATTACTTCTTCCCTTTCACTCTCAGTACTGAGTCTCGGTTTCACTGTGTGGTTCCCACCCACATGCATAGTGCGCCATAGCTCAGCCCGGTTCGCCCTGCAGACATGACCGCACCTGCTCCTCTCAGAGCAGGCATCTGAGCCCGTGTCCCTTCATGTCAGGGCCTCAAAGAGCCAGCGGGAGATGCCACACACAAGTCTTCCTTTGACTCTAAGTCACCAAAATTGCATACTTATTCACCCCTTGGAACGAGCAAGGGATCCGCTGTCAGAGAAGGTGCCAAATACCCAAAAGAGTGACACGGGAGTACCACAGCAGTGTACTGACGGGGGCATAAGGCCAGGCTTCACTGAGCATGACCCCTTCCTAAAGCCCTGAGCCTGGGCAAGGATTTCATGTACCTCCATGTAGAATCTTCACTGAAGAGCGAGAGAGCAGAGACTTTCAAAAAGTGGCATCACCCTCCTGCCGTGAGGCTACGGTTACCCAGCACCAGACACTGGTACAGACAGGCCCTGTCCTGGAAGTGCCTGC
Organism: Petromus typicus; assembly: GCA_004026965.1. Classification (NCBI taxonomy): domain Eukaryota; kingdom Metazoa; phylum Chordata; class Mammalia; order Rodentia; family Petromuridae; genus Petromus; species Petromus typicus. The sequence goes on along the minus strand of PVIR01002953.1, from coordinate 20,797 downwards.
TGGGTTGAAATTCCTTAGCGGTTACTGTGTGTTTCATGGAGGAAGAGGCTGTGCGATTTTCTGACTCCTGAGCACAGCACCCTCTGAGCTCACAGCCCTTCACTGTGCAGGGCGCCCTACCCGGCTGGCAGAGGTGGGCACACCAGCCCACCGCACTGGCCCCTCTTCACCCCTTTTCCTAGTCTGGGGAGAAAGGCTGCTCTGCTCCACCCCGTGAAGCCCGGGCACCTGTGCATCACCCAGAACCACGCCCTGCCCTCTGGTCTGCTCTGTTTCCACCCGCTGTCTCCATCAGAAGGTGCTGTGACCCAGCTGTCCCCAGTGTACACAGTCGCCTGCTTTCCCTATGGAACCGATGCCAACAATGCTGCATAAGATTCAGTCAGGGCTCAATAGTCAATGTCACCATTCCTGATTATTTTTAACATTTATGTTTTGAAGTAAGCTTACCAAAAATCGCAAAAATAGTGCAGACATTGATATGACCTTCACCCAGCTTCCTCCTCGAACTAGGGTCTTATATAACGAGCAAGGGGGCCAAATGAGGAGACCAGTGCCGCAGGGTCACGTGAGCTGAGTGACACCGGAGTGGATCGGTCAGCGTCCTGCTTCTCGCACCGCCAGGCCCCTCGGTAATGACCCCGTCCTCCATCTCCCGAGACTCCTCCTGATGGCCCTTACCAATTCTCCTGAAAACTTTGACATTACTGGCTACATATTTTGAAGAATGTCCCACAATTTGACATTGTCTGTTATTTTCACATTTTTGGGTTGAAGTTTTAGGCTTTGGCCAAAATAAGACCAGAATGGAAGCAATAAAAATGAAATGGAGAAGGAGGGTGTGGGTTACCTGTCTTTCCTATTATATTTGGTAAGGTCGTATAGGGGAGTGTCACCACTGGAAAATCACCATTTTCTAGTTAGTAATTTATAAATATCTCCAGGGAGATAATGTGCTACTATCTACACATCTAATTTGTCCTCGGAGGTTTTTCGTAGCATCTAATTTGAACCAAGGTATTTACTCCTTAGTGGAAGCAGATGTAAGTCTGAGAGGACTGCAGTTATGCTGGGGCCACAATGAACAGCTAAGGAAAAGAGAAAGTCTGCTGGAGGCTCCTCTCATCCGACGGTGCTGATGTTTGTATTCTAAGTTAAATAGCATGAGAACAATGCAGCTGATTTCTCTGTTATATTAAACCCACATTAACCAAATGCTCAATAATGAATTCAGAACTTGGTGATGTATAACAATTTATTTTTAAATAGAGTGTATTGGTATATTTAAAATATACATTATGATCACACTTGCATCTGTGCACAATATATCTTGATTCTTATTTTTCCCTTTCTTGTGCCCTCCCTGTAGCCCCTCCATCCCTCTACATGAAATAGAGAGAAAATTCTCAAAGGGGAACTGGTGGGGCAGAAAAATGTGAAGGTAAAAAGGAAACATAGAAATAGAGCAATTTAATTATGACTCTGCATGACATACCTATCACAGAGGTGTTGCAACAATCTATTTACATGTGTTAATAGAGAAAAAGGGATTTTTAAAAACCGCTAATCGATAGTAATACAACTAATCCCTTGGAAACCAATTAGAGTCACAAATACCTATAGATTAAGTGAACAGTGAAAACATCCAAGTGAGCGCGCTGTGAGCCGTCCGTAAAATTGGATTCTGCATCCGCTGTATTTTGCATGCACTTCTCCTGCGGGCTTTGAAATTAAATCCCCAGAGCAAATTACACTCTCCAGAGGGTTAGAAGAAAGAAGATGCGGGGGTCGTGCATGGGCTCCAACACTGCAAGAGTGCAGTCATTCGCTCATCATCTGTCCTAATCAGTACTCACAGGGTCATTGATAAGCGCATTGGTTACATACTAGAAAGCCGACCCGTGCAGACTCACTTAGCTCATTTAAGGAGCCGCGGTTATAGACCTACCTGCACTAGGGTACAACATTCATCCAGGTAATGATGTTTTTACAAAATTGGTCTTTAAAAGATGCCCAACTACACATTACTCTTTATATCTTAATTATTTATATGGGCTCAATACAAACCATTATAAATCAGAATTATCCAAGGGCTAAATTTTTAATAGAAATATACGTCTGTATTTAGCAAACGAGGTCGTCCTTATAAATAATCTTGCCAAGCTCCAAGCTATACAGATGGCAGGACCGGGCACCAAGAGGCGGCCTGGCCTGGCCCCAGCGCTGCATCTACATTCAGGGCTTGTGCTTGGGTCTGGCTGTCAACCAGTCTCCCGGGCCCAAACAAGGCCTTCGAGCATGTTTTAAATAAATCCAGTTGACTCATTTGTGATTTAAGGAGGAAAAATGAGTTTAACTTCTCCACACGGAACACTGAAATAGATTTTAAGAACTTGGATGTAATGACAAAAAGAAAATGAACCGAATTCTCAAAGGCAAAAAGCAGAAGTGAGGTCCAATCCTGCCCCCCAGCTTCCAGCCTTGCAGACAGAACCCCTTCTTCTGCCCCCTCAGCCCGGGGACAATGACAGTTTCTTTAATTACTGATCTCTGATTAATTATCTTCCCTCTGTGCTTGCTTGGCCTGAACGACATATAATCAATTCTGTGCATTAAAACCCAGTGCTTAAAGCAACCCAAGATGCAAAAGAGAAAAGTGAGGCAGCCGTGTGTCTGAAGCCGCAGAACTGGGGTGAAGAAAGACTTGCTCCGAGTAGGCCCTGCCTGAGCCCCAGGTCCCCCAAATGGTGCTCCGCTTCGGGCCTGGCTGACGATCAGCCCAGTGTCACACACGGATAGCACCATGTAAACCTCCATCACTGCAGCACAGCAGACACGTACAGTAAACAGCAAAAGCAGTGTGTGAGACAAATGCGCTGAGACACAAGGCATTGGGTGTAAGGAAGGGAATACCCATGCCAGCGCGGAGTGGCGCCTCAAGCTCACCATACCGCAGCTCTGCAGCATGAAGGAGGAGATGCGGCTTCAACACGACCCGCCGCGAGGGGCGCAAGTGAGCACGGCTGTCCCAGGGGCCACGGACACCGATGCTGCTGCACCGGTGGAAGAGCAGGGAGTGAATGGAAAACTTATTAAATTTCCCCTTTAAATGAGTGAAACAGCAAGAAATTATCAGTGTAAAACAGCAAGAAGCAGGTGAGAAAGGCCACAGGAAAATAGAGTCATGTGATGAGAGGCACAGTGAGGCGGGTTGCATTGCTCTCGCGTGGAGACAGGCTGGGGCTCTCGAGATGATGCTGTTCTTCGATCCGCAGAGGACAGTTTAAAACAAACAGAAATGCACGTGAGGAAACTTCAGCCGAGGTTACATGGCATTCTTAAAGGGTGGTAGTGCCAACAGGCAGGATTACAATAACTTTTATTTTTCTCTTGAAAATGTCTTGACTTTCTACATTTTCTAAAATTGGCCACAGGTTGGTTTTATCTTCTAAGCAAACATTCTCCATGCTGTCAAATATGAAAAGGTGAAAGACACCCAGAGCCGAGCGGAGATGAACCCTGTGATACGATTATTCAGCAAACATGACTTCAGAGCAGACGTTCTGTGGCGTGTTTCCATTTCTTCTGATACGCTGGGTGCTCCACGATTATGATATACTAAATTATGGAAATTTTATTCTGTAGCTTTGGAATACGTACTGAGACTTAGAGGTAGAATGTTTTTAAACCATGCACGATTCCTCTTGAACATTCAGAAACACGGGGGTCCACGGTGCACACAGACCTGGACAGATCGGTAGCTGAGGGTTGGAGGAGCCGAGGCAGTGCCTCTCCCCGTCAAGTAGAGACACTCTCAGGCAAGGAGGGGCCCAGCTGCAGGATGGCATCACCTCCCAACCTTGGAAGCAATGGGGAATCCTGTGTGGACAGGTGAGGACCCTCAGGGCCCCACAGGCTGATAGACAAAGATGAACTACACTCACTCAGAACATCAACCACTGCACACACCTGTCCCTGGGGCTCGGGCTAGAAAACTGTCTGTACTCTCTGCCCCCTCTTTTTCCTCTTCTTACCTTTTTCTTCTCTGTATTTAACTTTAATGATATATAGTGATATCCTTAGTCGAATTAGAGTGATTCAAAGAAAGAAGTCTCGGGCCCTCGCGTATACATACACACACAAGCCCTCTGGAGTCACACATCACACCTTCCACCCCGAAGAGCGCAGCTGGGGACTCTCCACGGCTCGGACAGGTCAGACTGCAAGTCTTCCTTTTCTTCCTCCTCCTCTTCCTCAGTGTTATTTTCTCCCTTTTCCCTTCTTCCTCCCCCTTTGTCCTTTCCTCCTCCCCCTCCCCCTCCTCCTCCTCCTCCTCCTCCCCCTCCTCCTCCCCCTCATCCCGTCTTTTGCTTCTCCCCCAGCCCCTGCCACTCCCTCC
>PVIR01002953.1:0-16298 GCA_004026965.1 Petromus typicus | reverse complement strand
GTCCCCAGAGTGCAGGTCAGGGTTTCCTAATGTGAACGTATTGGAGTCCTGTCCTGTTGGTGATGGTGGTGACCTGGGCCTGTCACTGGTCTCTGCCCAGCTGCAGACGGGGCGGCGGTGGAGGACACTTGGCTGCTGCATTATCTGTGCAGGGACAGATGTGAAGTCCGTATTTCCATCACATATGATACAGACCAAATGATGGATCGGGTTATTTCAGTTCAGTTTGCTCATGTCTCTTTCCTGAGACTGCTTCTTCAATTTCCTCACAGTGTGATATATCGATTTTTCCCTTAACAATGCATTTTGAGTCTATTCAGAAGCTATTCCAAAGCCTTTGGGAAAAATTGAGAGTTTTCTTCTCAATACATCATTAGCAGTTTCTGTTTTAAGGGAGAAAAAGAAAATATCTTATATGTATATTACATATGCATACACACAAGGGATGATCAAAATATACAGTGAGTGTTTAAACTGAAAAAAATACAGTCAAATACACATGGGTACTAAGCCTGGCAAGAGGGGCCCCTCTCGCCCAACACCTTCACCCCATCATTCTCACCGATTTCTGAGCAGCTCTGGGGCCACTTTCATGAGCATCTTCATGAGGATGAAGAACTGCAGCGGCTCTGCTGCCCGGAGCCACCCGCAGCGAGCAGCCTCCGAGGCACGAGCGGCGCTGTCTCGCACCCACCGTGTCCACGGAGCTGGCACTATTGGCAGCCTGGCTCTTCCCAAAGGCAAAAGCGACCATGAAGGGTAAAGGCTTTGAGTGTATTCAGGATGGTGGAAATACAGACACCCCCGAAGAGGACTCCAGCCGTGCTGCAGAAAGTGCCCAGGACAATGGGAGAAGTGTCTTCAAAGGGAGGGCAAGGTTTCTGGGGGGGATTCATGACTATGTGTCTTTTACAGCAATAATGTTTTCAGGGTTTTAAACACATCTTTCCAGGATCCCTCAGTTCCTTAAGTGCAATAAGTTCATCAGGAGAAGATGCACCCGGAGAATCCCCTGACAGGAGGGCACCATGTCCCTTTGCCAGAGACAGAGCAGGGGGCGCTTTCTCCCGATTTAATTCAAGTGAGACCTTGTGCCGACCAGCGCAGCTCTGTAACATTTTCAGACAGGAAATCTGATGTGTTCGTGAATTACTGCCACACATAGGAAATTTAAGTAAGATTGAATTAAATGATAATACTTGAGAACTTAATAGAAATGGGCTGGGTAATGCAGTAGCTTTGAAAAAGTTTGTTTTAATAAATAGTTTTATACACGATTTAGACTTACAGAAAAAGTTGAAGATAGTTCCAAGTTCCTATATATGCCCTAGACAATTTACCATTCACAGTGTTTCCCATAACTGCTATATGTTTCAAAATCAACAAATTAATACAGATATATTAATATGAACTCTAAATTTAAGCTTCATCCAGTGAGAGTGTAATCCCAGCTCCCTGGAATGCTGAGTAGTTTAGCAAAGGACAGCCTGCACCCAATCAAAAAGTGATAAAAGGGCTAAGGTGTAGCTACCAATCCTCAATACCATGAAAGCAAAATATGAGAACATTAGAAAATCTAAACTTCAAGTATTTTCCTGGACTATCGCTCAGTTTCTTCTTTCTGCCCCAGATTCCATGGAAGATCCCATGTGACTTTTATATGTCTGTCACAGTCTTTGCTTCTGAGGGTCTTGACCACTGTGAGCCGCACTGGTCAACACACTGCGGAAGCTCCCGGATGAGAACTTCGTGTCTGGCCGTGAGTGCTCAGGGCCTCTAGTCCCGGCTCGTCACATGGGTCCTGACCTCGATCCCAGGCTAGCGCAGCACAGCAGGTTTCTTTTGGAAGACTCTTTCTCTCCTTCTCCCCACTGCAGAGCTGGGATCAACTCACCAGGGACCCCACAGAAAGGATGCGGAGTGAAGCTTTGCAGATTAGCTTGTTAGCAGATTAAGCCTTCTCCTTGTCTGTATAGGAGACTTGTATTTTCTCCCACATCCTGACATCGGTGTGGTCTCAGAGCTTCTTTTTTATACTCTTGATTACCATCGAGTTCTACCTTTTTATTTCCTTTCTCCCAGTTTTCCAGCTTTGGCCTTGGAGGCTCTTTCAGTTCACAAAGAGACAGAATAGTGGATTTTCCTTTGCCCTGGGTTTGGATTTGTGAGCGCTTCTTTGCTTTCTGCTAGTACAGATCCTCTTCCCGTGTATCTCTGCCCTCATCCCCAAAGCAGCTACCTCCCGAGGAGCTGGCTCCTTCTATTGAAAAGTATTAGAAATCAAACCTGAGGCACTCAGAGTGCTCTGGACTTGTGTTTGCTTTGGTTCTTTAGCGATGTTTACCTGTCCCCAGTCACTGACTCATGGTCCAGTGCAGGTAGGATGGTTCTACACTTCTCTCTGACGTGGGCCAATACAAGTGGTTCACTGGACGTCGATAGCACGCATTTCTGCTTCACTGCTATTTCCTCCCAGCGCTTCCCCTGAGAGTCCTTTGTCTAGAACATCAGAAGAGTCACATGGGAGCCGGTGCTACAGGCCGTGGCTTTCACTCCATCATTTCATGTCTGTGTTTCAGCTGAATAGGTAATACTGAAACCCGACAGCTCGATAGGTTTAGAGGTGGGCAGAGGAACGCAACTCAGAAATTATTCATTTCCAGTAGTAAATCTGAGACAAGCTTGATTCTCTCTGGGCATTGGCCACCTGCCTCTTGGAGACCCTCGGCTCATGAGCAAAGCATAGACAGATGTCCAGCTCTCACCGAGAACCGGTGTCTCTCCAGGCATGGACTCACTTTATGGGCCATGACTGTCGGATGCACTAGGTTTGCTCAAACTTACGCTCCGACACAGTGACAAGGTGATGATACATAAACAGGAGTTAAAGTACTGCTTCGCCCGATAAGTAAGTACGAAGACTCTAGGCCTTCTGAATGAAATCATGCATATGTTGTCATATTCATATGATATTTTCAACATATAAGAAAGGACATGACTTCATTTGAGAAACAGATTTTTAAGAAGAGAAGCCAGTGGTAGTTCACATTTCTTTATCTTGAGTCATGACGCTACTTCTTACAAACTGAAAGATCTCACGTGTAAATGTCTGAACCTCATACACAGTATATTTTCCTTTCCTCAGTGTTTTCTGTGGCAGTGCCCTACATTAAACCAAATGCTTTCTTTTCTTTTATTTTTTTTTTCAGATAGAGTCCCACTTTGTAGTTAGTTCAAACTGGCCCTGAACTCACTATGTAGCCCAGGTTAGCCTTGAACTCACAACCATCCTCCTGCCTCTGCCTCCTGAGTGTTGGTATTACAGGTGTGAGCCACTACACCCCACATTAAGTGTGGTACCAGAGATCAGAGTCAGGATTCTGTGCTTGCCAGGCAGAGGCCAGAACCACTGAGCTAGATCTCTGGCCCAATGTTTGCTATTTATAACATAATAAATTATATTGAAAACAAAGGGATCTTACAAGATTCTCTTGAAATTATTTTTAAAACACACTCTTAGTTTCCTTGTCACCAGGACAAAGAAGACATGTAGAGCAGAAGATGCTCAATTTGGCTCTCAGTTTCAGGGGTTCAGCCCATGGCCAGCTGACCCTGACAGAGCGGGAGGAGCCCAGGGCCAGATATGTACCCACCTTCCCAGTGCCAGCACGTGCCCAGGCACACCAAGGACCTCGCTGTACTAGTCTCCGCAGTTGAACTGAGCATTATGCTTAGCTGTCACTAACACCGGAAGGAAAAAAGATTTTTGTGCCAAACAAAACAAATATTTAACAGTATTTCAAACTGTTTTTTGGAAAAAGGAAAACAATTGCTAGATGTTGGAGGAACACCTGTGGGAAGGAATGCACACTGTGTGCCAGGGCTCAGCGAGGCGCCACGTTGGGCCTCAGTGGCTAGAGGCTCTGCTGGTGTCGTTATTCCCGGTCCTCACCGAAAAGGGAGAAACTTTGACCATCTCTGTCTCGCACATGACACACGTCCTCCAAAAAGCGACCTGGCATAACTTCCTTCTCTTCTGTTTAATCGTCATTTCAAACTGCCTGGCCCCTGAAACTACCGATTAAATCCTCTAATATCCTTTAAAAATACTGACTTATTGGACATTTTCCCCACTGTAGTCAATTAAATTGAATTCATTTTTATAAAGCGCCCCTGGAATTTTAAGTTAGATCCCACACTCTGCGCTGATCGTGAGACCTGCTTCCTTCTCGACTCCTTCCTCCCATCTTCTTGAGGCACTGTGTCTCATGCCCTTGGCTCGCTCCTCCTTTCAGTGGGAAACTTCCGGAAGACAAGAAGGAAAATCAAAACTATACAGAGAAATAAGACTTTGAGCTGGGTGCACAAGATGAAGCATGCGCTGTGCACCTGGAGACCCACTGCTCTGTAGCTCTCTTGACCGTGACGCGCCCTTCTGCCGTCAGTCTTCTTGTCTGTAAAAGTGGCAGTATTATAGCACAGGTCTTATGGTTACAGTGGAAATGATGTATGTCTGTATTTTAAAGTGCTTAGTAATAATAATAGACAGAGATTGGTATGGGGCTGAATATATTAAACAAATTAAAATTTGCAGGTGACTAGGCATATCATTTTCTTGTGTTCTAAAAATACCTTTGCACCCCATGCTATTTCTGGATTTGTAGTGTTTTTCTTCATGAAAACCACCTTCTGCCTTCGTCATGGTGACTTGGATCTCAGATTGAAGTCTTGTTACCATATCTTGTGCACTGGTGACGTGTCAGCATCCCTGCAGTAGGTAGAAAGAAGCTAAAAAAAAATCTTTCTGGCACCAAAACTTCAAATTTTCTTTTCTATGCAGGATTAACATGAAAGTAGATTGAAATTTTATAAGGAAGTATGTTCACTAAGAATTAGAACTGAGTCCACAATCAGCTACATGGTGTTCAAATACCATGAAAGGTACAGACGTGTGTGAAGACCACCTGTCCTAAGAAACCTGGTCCTAATCGGTGGAGTCCTGCCGTGCTCACTGTGTGTGGGAGCCGAGGAGGAACACGCACTTGGGCACCTGGTCAGTAAGTGAGCAGGCAGCGAAGAAGTGAGAAGTGTGAGCAGCACAAGTGCGACTAAGAGCAGGCACTTGCAGAATGCAGGAAAGTGCAACCGCACCATTTTAAAAATACTGTTTTGTCAAACATCTTCACAATGATTCAGGACTTGGGATCTCAGTGATATTAGCAACATAACTGGTCAAAGGAGGAAAGTCTGGCTTGCTCTTCGCATGAATTGGGGAACATCAGGGGAGACCCTGAAGTAAAGCCAGCACAGGGACCAGGCGCTGCACCCACCAGGGTGTCCGCAGCACAGGACAGCGGCCTCCGCAGCGCAGTGATCAGCACTGTGTGCTGGGGGATGACCCCTCCCTCTGCTCATCACCCCCAAACCTGACGGGAAAGCCCGTTTGTCCCCAAGGCCCCAGGTCAAGACCCCCTGGAGCAGCTGCACAGGAGCTTAGAATAAGGTCCCCGGGTGGCACTGGCACAGTCCTGACCAGGCAGAGTACCAACGGGAGCACGCTGTTTGTGCAGTGCTGATGCTTAGCTGAGGTGGAAGTGTGGAGTGGCCCCGGGTTGGGAGCGGGGCCTCCAGCCTGAGCATCCACGGCCGCTCCTGCTTCAGTCAGCAGCGGCCCCGCAGCACTGTGAGCACGGGCCATGTGCACACCTTACAGTCCCCTCTCAGAGCCTCCGGGAGGCAAGGTGGCAGCCCATGTTTGCAAGGAAATATCCTGACACGCCAAGCCCCAAGGGTTTGGATTCCAACCCCACCCCGTCCGTGCACAGCACTTCCAGTGTCAGCCTATGTCTGCATCTAGTCCAGTTCCTGTACTCACATTAGCTCCTGAGACCAAAGCCACCTCCACAGAGGATTCTAGGTTTCTGTCCAAGTAGTCACACTGAGGAATTCATGAAGGGCCAAGGCTTCAACACTGTCTTCAAAGGATGACCTCACATTCAACCAGGAGAGAAAACAGGTAAGAAAATGTTTACCAGCATGCTGAGCTCCTAAGCCTCATTGGGAGCCTCTGCTGGGGCCTCTACTCAGATACTTGGGTCCTCCACTGATGCCCAGGGCAGTGCCATCACAGGAAGAGATGTCAGCCGCAGTGTAAGAAGGCCTCTGTGTCCAGCGTTGCTAAGGAGCGAAGGAAGGAGTCTCTCCATTTTCAGATGAGGAGGCAGGGCTTTGGGAACATCGTTTAAATAGCTTCTTAGCAACTGAGCTGTGGCTAGGACTCTGCTTAGGAGGTTTGCATTTCGTATCCTGCACAGGAAGGATACATTTACCCACTATTTTACCAGTTTGCTATTTATACTCATTTTGCTGGCTATCAACACGTAGGTACCTGGATATACATAGCTTCTGACACTATGCATCTACATGGAATGCGTGCGTGAGTGTGTAGATATGTGTTAGGGCTCATGGAAGCTTGGGCTGCATATGTCAATACTTGTATTTTAAAGCCTTATTTTATGGGTTTATATCTTTTGAGTGTGGTGAATCAATGCTTCAAAATCCCTTTGAGCACTGAAGCCCTCCGGTCTGCTATTTGTGCCTGACTTGTAACATGTTTACTGCTACCAAGCTTCCACGGCTGCACTGCACCCTAAGCGCTTGTGAAGTCCACACATTTACCTGCAGAGATATTTGGGTGCCTCCATTATAAGTGTATTGATTCTTACAACCGGAGGGAATATGGAAAAGCAGCCAGGTCAGCAGAATAGGGGCCTCGGAGACCACTGCGTGACTTTTTAGTTCCACGGCCCACACCTTCACATGGCCCTGTGATGCTGCTGCATGTGCGGAGCTCCAGGGAGCTCTGTGTGGACACAGAGCATTCGGTTCCATGCCTTCCCCACATGTCTCAATGCAGTCAGCTCCCTTTTCTTTTAAACATTTAAAAATGTAAAGTCATTCTTAGCTCACAGGCTTACAAAATTAGGCAGCCGCCAGATGGCTCTGGGCAAATCTGGTCCTGGCTGGATTCTGTGACCACTGATTAAAGCAAAGGTTCAAGAGATCCAACTGCAGCATCCTCTGGATCCCAGCATCGCATTCTCGGGCCCTCGGGGACTCTGTCTGTGGGCAGTGGAGTCTCACCCACCAGCTTCCCGTGGGGAGATGTGGAGAATAAATCCAACTGTGTGTGGGTGATCTTGCCCCCATGGACATGGAGTCTCACAAATGAACACACATGAGAAGTGTGTACAGTGGCCGTGTTGTATTACACAGGCCATGGGGGTATTTCCGTGACTCGGCTTCCAGCCCAAAGGTTCTGGGTCTCACATTGTCTCTTTGTTTCTAGCAAGAGCCACCTCTCCTGTCTGAGAGCTCTTGTCCCAATGGGTATGTTCCATGGAAACACATTCTAGCTGTTTTCATTCATCCTCACGTGAAAAAGGCATGCACAGAACCCAAGCACTGATTTTCCCACGAAGTCACCGTTATGTGTCGTTTGGGTAGAAGCCTGTGTTTGTGTGTGTGGAGAATACCTTGTCATCAGTTTCCTGAAGCACCAAATTATGGGTTTAGTTAAGATTTTTGTTGCTTCAGTCAAAAAGTCATCACTTAATCAGGACTGTGCACTGCGTTTTCCTCATCGGTCTTGGACTTTAGGTGGAGCAGTGGTAGCAGATGACTAGTAGCGGAAGACTAGTTAAATCGGATAATCCTCCCTCCCTCACACCCCTCCCTTCTTTCTAAGCAGGAATTCAAAGACCTGCCATGTATCACAACTCTTATAAAGATAAGATACAGAACCATTTCTCAAAGGTGGAAATCTGAATAATCATTGCTGTTTAACCAGCCGAGTGGACAGTGCGCCCATGTTGGGGGCAGGGCACGGGAGCCTGGCACCTCCTCCTGGTGCCAGTGCAGCCTCCAGCTTCTCTCTGCAGCAGCCTGTGATTAAAGATTTGTGGCTCTGATTGCCTCTTTGACATTCCGTCCCATAGATTATAATTTTCGTGGGAGCAGATGTTGGTTTCCCTGCAGCCATTTGAGGTTGTTCATTGGGAAACTGTGTACTTTAATATCATGAAATGAGCAGCTTGGTGAATAACCCAGTTGGTTTTCTCAGCCTTGACAGAGACTGAACTGTCAAAGTGCCCTTTCTGCAGCCCAGCTCCATAGCTGGCTGCTTGGCATGCGATGGTGTCCAACTCAGGGCCCAGCCAGTGGCACCTTTGTGACCATGGTAGGTTCAGGGTGGTCGTCTGTGTGTGTGTTCACTGCTGTATGTAACATGCTATCACCTTATGTGTAAATTTTTGAGAATTACTTTCAGGGAAGCTGACAGGTGAGGTAAAAACCAGAGGAGCAGTGTGACTATGTGGGTCACGGAAGCACTGACAGGTGTGTACACCCTGCCGTGGGAAGCCCAGGCCTCGGAGCATGGTGGACACTAGGCAGGTGTGAGGAAACTGCCCATAAGTGCGTTGCCATTGGTACCACAGAGCTGGGGACACCCAAAACGTGCTTCTGCAGGGCCCTGTGGCAGAGCTTTCTGGGCGTGGCCTCCCCGAAGTCACTATGGACCAGCAGGGCCGACCCTGAGTGTGGGTCGCAGAGAGAAGCAGGACTAGAACAGTCCAGCCCTTCATGGAGCAGCTGTAAGTAAATCCCACATACCACAGGAGGCTCTCCGTGGGCCTTGGTAGAAACTATATTTCTGGGACTGAGGATGTAGCTCAGCGACATAGCAGAAGGTCCTGAGTTTGATACCCGGTACTGCAAGAAAAAAGGAAGGAAGCAAGGAAAGAAGAAAAGGAAGGAAGGAGAAAGGAAGGAAGGAAGGAGAGAGAGAGAGAAATCATGCTTCTCTAAGCAGGCCTTTTTTCTCTTCCTGAACTGAACTCCTTAGAGCCAGCCAGCCATTTTCAGTGCAACAGAGGCTTCCCTGTCACTGAGGACATGCTTCCTCTATGGTCCAGGGCTCTTACGAGGGAGTTGAGTCTCCATAGGGAGATGGATAATAAGCTATTTGCTTCATGATGCCCAATTTTCCACCTCTTTGTTCTTTTGTTCTCAAATTATGAAAAGCTTCAGAATCTAGTTATGTAGAATGGGGAATGTTTGAATTAAAAAACGACCACTACAGACCATCACCATTCATCCTCTCAAAGATATTCCCCCTGTTCTAAACACACTTGTTCCATTTTCTAAAGCAGCTCTGAGAATCCTCTCTCCTGAAGGTCTTTGGTTGTACTGTGTAGCTGCCACAGGGTCCTGAATTTCTGCAAAATGTCTCCTGCTCGTGTCCACTCCAAGGACTAACCAGTAGGTGTCAGTGGCAGGTGGGTTGGACAGGGTGGGTGAGGACACACCTCTATACTCTTCTTCAACAGGAACTGCCTTCAACAGCTGACTTGTGGTGGTCAGAAACTACAGTGAAACTGACATTTAAAATTTTATTAAAGTAAAAGATATATTCCATTAACCTTCTGCAAGTTACTTCCCCTTTAAACACTCTTTTCCCATTGTTCTTGGCAGAGTGTCTGCTCTGTGATAAGCTTTTATAAATAAAACCTTCAGCACATCTCTTAAACATCTCCTCTATCTGTCTCAATAAACAGTTTATCCTAAGAATGGAGAGATTATGACTAAACTCTTCAGCATTTGCTTCTTCTGTGGTACTGGGCATCACAGGGAGAGGCTTCTCATTTTTGTCCTGGGCTCCAAGGCAGTCCACTTTGGCCTTCAGTGCTATCCTGCCGTGGATCCGAGGAAGGGTCAGAGTCTAGATGGAGATTTTATATGTGGCCGCATATTTGATCAGTTTCAATTAGGGAAGCAGTCCCAAATGAGCATGATAGTTCTCCACGTCCACCACTCCCTCAACTCCTCCATGCTGATCCAGGATGATCAGCGTTTGGAACCCAATATGGGAAATTTAGTGCTTAGAGGGCGAGGGGCGAGAGCAAAAGGCCTAAGTTCAGTCCTTGGTAACAAAAATCAGTAAATAAAAGCAAAGTGAAAGTGAGCAAACCTGTTACTTCATTCTTTCGATCCCCTTAGCTGCTATGGTGCAGGAAGTGCTGCTGTTGAGAGAGTTACTGCTGCCTTTTAGTGCTGCATCCAAGCATTCCTCATAACTGATGACACATATGACGGTAACTTTCGTCTCATCATTTCTTGAAACATCTGAGATAATTGCTGACAACCAGTGCCAAACTGAGACAGGGGCCACTGTGTGCCCCAGGTCAGTCCTTTTAAACCAATATGGAATCGATGGGGTGTTGGGGGCCACATTCACTACCAAACTGAGTGGCCGACGTCTCACTTTTATTCTTAATGCTCCTCAATGTTCGTTGCCTATGTGCACAATGAAGGGAAAATGCAGAAGATTTCTGCAATCTTTTGAAGGTGAAATATTCTGTTTTTTGAGACTTGAGTCACTAAAAGCCTGTTTGGGAGAAGGTTCCATATTCTCTCCTAATCTGTGAGGTTGGCACAGTAACAGCTACAGGGCTCTGTTTTCTGATTTTCCATCACTCCAGCCAACGCACTGGATAAAATAACAAGGTGCTGAGAAAAAACTGGAAGAGGAAAGTAGAGAAACAATTTCCACATAAACTTTCAGTGTCTTTTTACCTCAGCTGAGAAAAAATCTGCACTGTCCCCCGCCTGACGAGGGATGTATCCTCAATACCAACTTGTTGAAACAGAGCAGTGTGGAATGGAGTGTGGCCAGCTCTTCACTCACCCAAAGTCACCTGTGCTTGCCAGGGTGGAGAACGTCTTTGTCATGAGGTCGAGGGCAAGGAGCCCTTCTTCCCACAGCAGGAGGCTGGGGATTTGGATATAGAGAAGCTTGCTGAAACCATCAGTAGATTTCCAGAAGGGCTGGCAGAGTTCTGGCACAGCAGGGTAGTTTCAGAAGGAAGTAACTCTGGCCTGGCCCAAGGTAGAGTGCACCTGAAGGAAAATCAGTAATGAATCATTAGTCTGACTGTACATTTCGTCAGGCTCGGAACTCCTCACTTTTGGCCTGATGTCCCCCCTCACACCCACACATCTTTGCCCACTCCTAGGAGGCTTCTGGAAGCGGGAAGCACAGATTCTTGCCCCAAGCAGGCCCCGGGATGTTACCCAGAGAACTGTAGTCTCGTATTACTGAATGCAAAAGCTTGTGGCCAGTTGTGAAGCATCCAGATTTGGTTGTGAGGACTACAATACAGGGCACACCCAGCCCGGTGCCCCATGGCCATGCCCCCTTGCCGCCTGGACCCAGGGCTCCCTCCTTCACACAAGCTGAAAGTGAGCCGTGCGTGGAGGGGAGGGCAAGACGCAGAGCTTGGCAGCCAGGCTATTACCTTAGATCCCTTAAGTCTGCAGCCTACATTTGATTTGTTAAAGTTTGGCTTTATAAAGGTCATGGCTTGACCTTTTCTGCAGTGTGAGGATTTCCATTCGCTAAGCTTTGTTTTTAAAGGTAACATCACATACTTGAAATAGTAACAAAAATAAAACGAGTGCTCTGATTATAAACAGTGTACTCTCCTCAGTGTCAGATGGCTGTGAAATTGTGAGGTTTCAGGGCAAAATCATAGTTGTCAAGATTACTTGACTGCTAAATGCTGAAGCTTTTCATACCATGTATCAGAAGTAAGGACGGTGTAAGTGGGTGAGCCACTGAACAGGAAAGCGGAGATTCTTCATGAACTCCTGTTTTCTCCAGTATAAGCTGAGACAACCCACTCTTTCTAAATCTGAGTGTCCCTTACCACTACAGGAGGGAAGATGCTTTCTCCCCAGCTCCACACAGGAATATTTTAGGGAGAGGTAAAGTCCAGTAACACTTGCTTCATATCTTGGTCTGTTCTATAGCTCTCTGCTTGAAGCTAGGGAAATGACGCTTACTGCTGCTAAAGCAGCTGGTGAAAGTCACCGATGGTAGGAAACCTCACAGAGACAATTAGTAAAGCATCCTGCCCACAGCTGTTCTGGTGACCAGTTCTCTGGGGGAGCAGCAGCATCTACAGGAGTAGCACGATGATGCCACATTCGCAAGCTCTTCCTTGGACCAACTGAGTTTCACATGTCTTCAGATCTCAGCTCATCTCTCAACTTAGCCAAAACACAAGCCTTTCATGAGTCATGTTAATAATATCTAACTGCATTAGCAAGACTGTCAGATGTGGGTTTGTGTGGACAGCTGGGCTTTCATCTCGTAGCGTTCTCTGTATGGGGTGCAATCCCAGAGTGTTCAGAGTCACGGTCTGCATGTAGGGCAGGCCCCAGTGGTCACAGTGCACATTGCTCAGGCAGATTTAGAAGGAATGGGTACAGACATACACAGCTCCATCCTGAAGCTTTCACAGTCTTTGCAGATAAAATGTGCATGTACTCGACAGCTGAAATACATCAGCCAGTTATAATTTGGTCTTTCTTTGCCTGTAATTTCATTTTCCTACCCATGATATGCTATCATGTCTTTGTTTGGTTAGAAAAGTTTAAATAATTGTACATACTTAAAATAACAAAGTCTTACAGAAATATTTCCCCGCCTTTAAGTTTACTTTGTATAGCTTTTGTCCTATATTATGTAGACACTAGAGAAGTGGAAGTCTAAACATCTTTAGAATTTCATCTTCTGTTTGGAGAGGACTGAGGTGAATTTTCTTCTTGGAATCATGAACATCTATTTTATTTTCAGCATGCTGTGATTCCCAAATATATCTAATGTAAAATAAACCAGCTAGTTAAGAGTGAAGTTGAAACTAGAAATCATCATCTTTCTCGGGCAAGATCTTCAAAGAGTTCATCATTCTCCTTAGAGGGGAAGTAACTTATGATAAATAAAATAATAAAGTGAGAGAGTTGAAAGAATCCTCTAGTGCAAAAAGCATTCAGGATGTCAGATGATTCTGGTGGCAGGGAAGAAGAGGGTATCTTGGAGCCCAATGCCCAGCCTCAGCACCTTCCTCTGGCAGACCTGAGTGTCACTTAGCTAAAGCAGCTTTTCATCAGTAAGTCTGAAATGTATTTAAGCTCAGCTGAACTTCAGGAATATTGAGGATACTCCCACCATGCCACGCTGGGGAGAAGGCCCCAGGTGCCACGCCGGGGTTCCTGGAACAGACAGCCTCTCAGGTCTCACTGTGAACTCTCGTATCACATTTTGGCAAGATACTTGTTCCTGGGCCAGGGAGTTAGCTCAGTGGTTCTGGCGCCTGTCTTGAAAGCTCAAGGGCCCGGGTTTGATTCCTTGGTAACCACATTACAATACTGGGTGTGGAGACTCATGCCCAGCAGAATCAGCACCACTTACCACAGTGCCGGGCGTGGTGGCTCACGCCTGTAATCCCAGCACTTGGGAGGCAGAGGCAGGAGGATTGCTGTGATGTGAGTTTGAGGCTGAGCTCAGGGCCAGTCTGAACCACAAAGCGAGACCCTGTCTCAAAAAAAAAAAAAAAAAAAAAAAAAAAAAAAAAAAAAAAAAAAAAAAAAAAAAAAAAAAAAAAAAAAAAAAAAAAAAAAAAAAAAAAAAAAAAAAAAAGATACTTGTTCCTACTGACATGTTTCTTCACATTGCGCTAACATCATGAGGAACCCAGAATATTGAGATAGGGAAACTAGACAAAGACTTCATGAGCTACAAGGCAGATTTTGTCTACCATTTTTGTCTTTAGAAACTTGATGTCGCCTGAAAATATAGGTAAAAACCAATCAGAAAGACAAACAGAAGCCCAAAGGTCATCAAGTTCTCTGTAACGGGTTTCAGTTCAGAGTAGCTAATAAATCAGAAGGCTGTGGCAGTAGCAGGGGCCAGGTCCAGGTGGGCTCAGCTGTCACTGAAGGGCAGGGGTGGGGTCCCCTGGACCTACTCAGACTTCCAGAAGGTGGGACAGCCATCATGCAAGTGCATGAGCCACACTGCTGTCCTGCAAGACCACACTGGCGGACCCTGAAATTCTGGTCACATGTTTTCCTCGTGTCGTGGCATGTGCTGCTCTTTTGATTTGTGTTTAGTCATACTAAAATATTCCCTGTGCATGACTCATGGGTGACACCAAAAAGACAGTGGATACACTTGATCTGTTAATCAGACATTTAAACTATAAACATTTAAAAAAATTTTTTTAATCTTTATTGGTACATTACATATATGCATCATGATTGCACTCCATAATGGGGATTTGTACCAGTATAAGACACAATTTAATTCTCATTTTTTCCCATAGCCCTACACACCCTACTTCCCCCTCCATATACCTAAAATTTGTTTCCTTACTTTTTTATTACAATCTCATCATTTTTCCCCCTTCTCCCTATTTTACATTGAGCATTTTCTATTTCACAATATATAACATACAATTGTAGGACTCATTTACATCTCTATTTTCTCATACTAGAGAAAAGATGCGATATGCACCTATCTGTGACCTATTTATTTCACTTATGAGGATATCCTCAAGGTATGTCCATTTAAGTATAAATGATTCAAACTTATCATTTTTTATGGCAGAATTATACTCCATTCTGTAGAAGAACCACAGTTTTTTTATCCAGTCTCCAGTTGATGGACACTCACGTTGTTTCCAAGATGTAGCAATCACAAATTGGGCTGCTATAAACATGGGTGCACATATGTCACTGTGATATGAGTCTTTTAATTCTTGTGTGTATATACCTAGCAGGGCAAAGGCCGGGTCAAATGGGACCGCCAATCCTAGCTTTTTGAGGAATCTCCAAACTGATCTCCACAGGGGTTGTACGAGTCTACAGTCCCACCAACAGTGGAGAAGGGTTCCTTCTTCTCCGCAGCCTCGCCAACATTTGCCATTGGCTGATTCTGAAATGGCAGCCATTCTATGTGGAGTTAGATGAAATCTCAATGTTATTTTCATCTGCATCTCTCAAATGACTAATGATGTTGAGCATTTCTTCATATGCTTCTTAGCTGCTCTTACTTCTTCCTCTGAAAAATATCTGTTCATTTCAGATGCCCATTTTTGAATTAGGTCTTTAAATTTGGGTGGGCTGATTTTTTTAAAGCTCTTTATATATTCTAGATAGTAGCCCTTTGTCTGAGGGACAGCTGGTAAAGATTTTTTCCCACATTGTTGGTTGCCTTTTTGCACTGTTGGTGGTTTCCTTTGCTGTGCAGAAGCTTTTTAAAAGAATGAGGTCCCATTTGTTGATTTCTTCTGCCAATTCCTGTGCTATAGAAGTTTTGTTCATGAAGTCTTTCCCTAAGCCAATGTCTTTGAGGGTTTTACCTAACCTGTTTTGCAGTAGGTTTAGAGTGTCTGTTTTAATATTTAGGTCTCTTATCCACTTTGATTTTAGCTTGGTACACAGTGAAAGAGTTAGATCAAGTTTTAGTCTTTGGCAAATTAAAGCCCAGTTTTTCCAGCACCATTTGTTAAAGAGGTTATCTTTCCTCCATTGAGGATTTTTGGCTCCTTTGTCAAAGATGAAGTGGCTCAGTGTATCTGGAGTAGTTTCTAGATCTTCTAGTCTACTCCATCAATCCTCGAGTCCGTTACTTTGCCAGTACCATGCAGTTTTTATCACAGTGGCTTGATAGTATAGTTTCAGGTTTGGAGTTGTAATAACCCCCACTATATCCCTGTTGCTTAGAATTGCTTTGCCTATTTTAGGTCTTTTGTGGTTCCAGATGAAAGTTTGGATTATTTTCTCTATATCTGTGAATTATGCTGTTGGGATTTCAATCGGGACTACGTTGAATGTGTAAAGTAGGTTTGGGGGAGCATAGCCATTTTGACAATATTGGTTCTTCCTACCCAAGAGCAAGGTATGTCTTTCCATTTTTTGATATCACCTTCTATCTCCTTTTTCAGAGTGCTATAGTTTTCAGAGTAGAGGTCTTTCACCTCCTTTGTTAGATTGATTCCTAGGTATTTTATTTTTTGGGGTGCTATTGTGAAAGGGACTGACTCTCCAATTTCTATCTCAGTGGGTCTTCTGTTTGTGTATACGAAGGCTATTGATTTTTTAACATTGACCTTGTAACCAGCTACGTGGCTAAAATTGACAATTAGGTCCAGCAGTTTTTTAATTGAATTTTTAGGATTCTCTAGATAGAGTGTCATGTCATCAGCAAATAATGACAATTTAACTTCTTCTTTTCCAATCTTTATTCCTTTTATTTCTTTCTCTTGCCTAATTGCTATGGCTAATATTTCCAGAACTATATTGAACAGAAGTGGTGAGAGAGGACACCCTTGTCTTGTTCCTGATCTTAGTGTGAAAGGTTTCAATTTTTGACCATTTAGTATGATACTGGC
>PVIR01002952.1:7112-95006 GCA_004026965.1 Petromus typicus | reverse complement strand
GAAGAAGGACAAAGCGGAGAACAGGTAAAAATATTTGCAGGTGATATATCGGGTAAAGGACTTGCATCCAGAATATACAAAGGACTCTTGACACAATAATAAACAGAGGAAAACTGGAAAACGAGCAGAATGCCACATGGATGGCTAGCAGGTCCATTAGAAAGTGCTTAACGTGATTAGGCACGAAGGACACTAAAGCTACTTTGAATTACTGCCACTTCTCAACAAGGACGGCCAGAATCAAAGGAAAGGCCATACCGAGTGCTAGGGTGTAACATTGTGCTCCCAGGTCTCACGTGCTCAGGAGTTACTGGGGGTGGGAGGGTGTCGCGCTCGTGCGTGGGCTCCTCACTGAGGTCACAGCTTAACGTGCTGCTCGGAGGGGACGTGGTTGGAGATGGGTCCCGGGCAGTGTGGCTCAGAGGGTGTATGCTTATCCCCCAACTCTTGTTTTTCTGTCTGCTTTCTGGCTACCAGATGATGAGCAACTGTCCTCCTCCAGGCCTTCTGCCATGCTGGTTCAGCCTGAGAGCCCATCAGTTTGGACCGAACCCCTGGAGACAGGGAGCTGGGTAACCTCCCTTCCTTTATGTTGTGGATGTTGTATGTTTCATCCGAGTGCAGAAAAGTGACTAATATGCCAAGTGTCATTTTGTATCTGCAGAAACTAGAGCCTCATAAATTGTTTGTGGCAATGTAAAGTGCACACCAGTTTTGCAGTTTCTTAAAATTACACATACATGTACCAAAAAGATCAAGTAATTCTACTCTTAAGAATCTACCTGAGGGGGCGGGGGATATAGCTCAGTGGTTCCAGCGCCTGTCTTCCAAGCACAAGGACCCGGGTTCGATCCCTGGTAACCATATACCATACTGGGCGTGGAGACTCACGCCCAGCAGCAACCAGTACCCCATACCACAGTGCCCGGCGTGGTGGCTCACGCCTGTAATCCCAGCACTCGGGAGGCAGAGGCAGGAGGATTGCTGTGATGTGAGTTGGAGGCTGAGCTCAGGGCCAGCCTGAACCACAGAGTGAGACCAGGTCTCAAAAAACCTTAAAAAAAAAAAAAAAACAAACAAGAATCTACCTGAGGAATGAAAAATATGCACAAACACTTGAATGTAGATGTGCATGACATCAATAATATCTAAAACCTGGAAGCAATCCACTTTCTAACAACCCGATGAATGGATAAATGAAGATGGGACTCTCAACGATCTAAAGAAACTAAAATGTTGCTACATGCTAGAGTATGAGCGAGCCTCTGAAACATAGTACCTGAAAACAGCCATGCCCACAAGGCCACTCCGCGAAATGTACTGATGCACATTTACAACAGTGGAAACTGGATCGGTGTTCTCTGAAGCAGGGGCTGTGTGAGGGGATTCCTGCCAACCGGTTTGGGGGGAATGTGAGAGATGAACATCTAAACTCAGACTGTGCCTCAGCTGCGCAGCTCCATAAAATCACCAAAAATCACTACATGAAGTACAGCCCAGTCAAACCACGTAAAGTTTTTTTAAGTTTCTGAAGAAAAACAAAAGTTGGCTGGGAGGAAACAAAAACCCATTAAGATCGAACTGCTCTTTTCTGCTTCCGTAGCCACCGTTGCTGTATTGCAGCTCTGAGCTCACCCTGCAGTCAGTGGCCCGATTCCGCCGTCCCGCTCCGACCTAGCCCACGACGACGTGCGACCACGCGGGTTTCCTTCGTGCCCGGCTGGCATGTGGAGCACCCAGCGCGGAGGCCCAAGACAGGCCAGAGAGCAGCGGGTCCGCAGCACAAGGCGCCTGGTCTTCCGGGGCTCCGAGGGCGAGCCGGGGTGAAGGGCGGCGGCCCGGCGGGAGGCCGGACCCAGCCGCGCGGAGAAGCGGGGTGCTGGCAGAGGCTTTGTTCCTGCGACTTCTGTTTTTCCAAAACCTGTGCCCACCGAGGAGCTGGAGCCTCGTGAGGGCCGTTCGTCGTCAGACACGCTGAGAACATTCGTTTCGGGCCCCGGAAGGGAGCCCGGGGATCCCACTGTCCTGTCTCCTTTCCGGGGGGACGAAGTGGGCGCGAGTGGCCCGCAGTGCCCGCCCGGGCTCTCCAGGCCCAGGCAAGGCCGGCAGCGCCAGCCCTGGGCAGGCGGCGCCCTCGGGAGGGCTGGGCCGGGGCAGGGCAGCAGGCGACCCTCACGGGGTCTGCTGAGCGACGCCCGGGACAAGCGCTCTGAGCTTCTCCGCTCAGCTGCTCTAGAGACTGCATTATGCGCGTTAGCACCTGTGTGAGGGAAACGGCTCGGCACGCCTGCCAGCCTTACAGTGGGTGGCGTGACGCTGCGCCTACAGGCAGGTGAGAGCCTACCGTGTGACACTCCGGTGACCACTTCTGCATTTGGTAAACGGCAGAGCCGGGATTTACCCTCATCCCTGGGCCCTTGGTCCGTCCGCGGGCCACACTGTCCATTCCGGCTTGGAGAGCTTAGGAAAAAGTCCAACCTCCCACTTAGCTCCTAATTTCTTGTGTCTGGATGGTAAGGAGGCAGTCAAAAGTCCTCCTGAGAACTGTTTTTCCTCTACGGCTGGAAGAATTTTTTAAAAAAAAGAACCAACAGCACCACCCCTTGGAGCTTCCCTAACAATCACCGCTCTGAAGGCTGGAGTCAGCCCGGGGGACTGTTCACAAACGGCTTAGGAAAGGCTGCGGACGAGGCGCAGACACCTACACGCTCACCAGATCTCAGGGCGGAAACCTGATCCAGCAGACGATTGCAAGGGAGCAAACCTTGGTCTCAGAAATGTGAAGGACGACCGCTGTCTTTGGACAACTTACTTTACTGTGAACAATAAAAATGTTCCAGTTGATTCAAGAAGAAAAAAAAATACACAAACACAGGGCTACTTTTAAAAGGCGTTTATAGAACTGCGGGCTTAATTTCCTCTGCCTCTAGATCCTTCGCCTCTCATTCTGAGCAACAGATGCTGTCGTAGAAGGAAGACCACCTGCTTTCAGGGCGTCTCAGCAACAAATAGCTTTGAGGGAGAGCGAACAGAGATCACAGGATGAAAAGGAAAGAATTAGAAAGGGGAGAAATGGGAAATTAAGAAGTTGGCTTAATGCACATCTTCTGAATTATTCAGCTGCTAAAACCAGACAGATTTCTTTTGACACTTGACGTCTCCCTCTGTGGCTATATCCATATCCCACTTTTTCAGGAGTTACTTTAAGAGAAGTCTGTCCATCTGCACAGCTCAATTTTGTAAGATATTTATTTTTCTTTGCAAAATGAAGGCATTAAAATGTACAGAGCATGGATATTAATTAAATGGTATTTTTGTTCAGGAAAGTTGCACAGCTTTAAAAGGATTCTTAGTAGTCAAGGCTTTTACAAAGAGATTTATTTTTAAATGAAAATAGCCCACACTCCCCACCTCTCTCTTTCCAGGAAAATGACTTAGTATTTCTGAGTCTCAAGATTTCTAAAAGTTTGTCAAACTCTGGCTGAAAGCAATAGGTATGGCTTGACAGGTGAAATTATAGCCTCCCAGGCTAATGGTTTGCAGAAAATGGGGTCTCTATAAGCCAAGGAAAATAAGACATTAAAGAAATTATTCATATAATTCCACCTTAGTTAACACACTATCCTGGAACACACCAATAATAAAAGTAATAACAGGAAATGTCTGCAGTTGTGAAGTCTGCAGAAACAGTTTGTTCTAGATGGCTGTTATTCATGTAGTGAAGGTTTTTCTTTCATTAAACACTTGAGCATTTTCATTTTAGGTTTAACTAGTTTAAAACCTTGTCAAATGTGTCATGCATTGCTTTCCTTTTTTAACATTTATGTAGCCATAATTTATTTTTTTACTGACTGCAAAAAGGATCAAAGGACTGTAGTAATTATTTTCTAAACATAATTTGAATTATTCTTGATATCTGCTATGAACTTCATAGCAGACACCAGTGATAGGTAAGGTTATAATAAGGAAATATCCTTGGGAAGATAAATCTGGGTCCTTTTAACTTGGTGATCATATCTAATTCTCACATTTGATTTTTAAAATTGTTCTGTTGCCTGCTTTGCTGCCAAGAAATCTGTTCATGTGCAGGGCTCATCTGGCCGTCCCTCCCCTTGCAAAGTCCTGCTTCTAATCGTCAGCAAGCTGGGAAGCCAGATGCCCCTTAGAATGAGAAGGCGCCCAGAAATGAGAAGCCCAGGAGGGGGTCTGCAAGGAGAGATGCGCATGTACTGCACAACCCTTCAAGCGGCACAGAGAGACCGAAAGACTAGACTGCAGTAGTTTCCTACAAGAGCTGACAGGTGAAACTCAGGAAGAATTTAGGACCCAGTATCTGACATATATTTATATTCTCAAGTTATATTTTATTTAATCTGAGTTTAAATTTATTGGATGTTCTGCCTTTATTAAACTTGATAACGCCAAGAAGTGCTGTTTATATCTTTTTCAGCCTAAAGAAGACCTCTTCCTGATGGCTTTCAACGAATCCTGCATCTCCAGTCCCTCGGAAAACAGAAACATTCCTTGAGAGATGACTAAAATCATACTTTCTTCAAAGAATCACATTCTCTTTTCTGTATAGCGAATGTATACAAAATACGTCTCTAAACTACAGCAGTCATTCTCCAGAGCTTTGGGGTCAGTCCCCAGCTTCTGCTGCTGCTCCTCTTCCCTCTCTGTGCGTCTGCTTTCCTCTGGTACTGGGGTTTGAACTCAGGACCTTCTGCTTGCCGGAAGACATGGTGTCACTGAGCCAAACCTCCAGCCCACTTCCTCTTCCAGCCCCTTGTCCTCCTCCTCCTCCTCCTCCTCTTCCTTTCCCATCCTCCTCTCCTCTTCCTTTCTCTTCTTTTTTTATTGCATTTATTTGTAGTAGGTGGCAAATATATGAAAAAATGTTCAGCATCACTGGTAACTTGAGAGATGTAAATTAAAACACTGAGATCTAAGCTTATCCAGAAAGAATGTTAGGAAATCAGCCAGTATCAAATGCTGGTGGGGATGTAGGGAGAAAGGACCCTCTCCGTTGTTAGCGGGAGTGTAGACTAATGCAGCCACTGCAGAAAATCACTGTGGAGACTCCTCAGAAGACTAGGATTACAGGTCTCAGGCCTAATTATTCCTATAACTGAAAATGAAGAGCTCTTAGTTTCTCATGATGGAATGTTTAAGTTAACTTAACTAGATACAATTTTAAATGTTGATTTTTCTGGTATATGTAACCATGAACCCAATTGGCAGATGACCACTAGAAGTCACATTTAACCTGGGGTGGCTTGATCAGGTCTTAATTAAAGCTATTACCAAGATAGAGAAGTTGGGGGTCTAACCCCTTTGGCAAACAGATTCTTCTACTGGGTAATATTTGGTGTCACAGACTCCGGCTTTCTCCGTCACACACACAGAACCAAATCACAGCCACTAAAAAGCTACCACACACGGGTGACATGCCCTTGATTTTGGTGACACACATGTCCTTTCTTACTTATTTGTTAGTTATTGATTTCAGATAAAAATAGTTGTCTCAGCAATTGAAATATGTCTGGGTAAAATGATTCAGAACTGCAACAGACCAAACGAACTAGAACAACTCTCTACTTCAACTGACGAAGAGAGAAGAGCCTATCACTACAGAGGAATTCTTGTCAAAATACAGAATGCATCTCTACTCATGAGGAAAAAGACAAGTCATAAACTTAGAAACATTCTATGGACTAATTGGTCTGCGCTGTTCCAAGTGTCAAGATCAAAGAAGGCAAAATCTTGGAGACTCTTCCAGATGGAAGATTGAAGGGGCGTATCAATAAACACAATTGTGTAATTCACTACTGGATCCTCAAAAAGAGATATAGAGAATTTTATTTGGCCAAATGATGAAATTTGAATAGGGGCTATATTAAAAATAATATTCTATCAAAGTTAAATTTTGAGATATTATTTACTGAACTATGCTTACATAAGAAAATCTCCTTACCAGTGTAGTATGTAGCATCAAGAAGACTAGGCCTCTAATTTATTATCAATATGCACAAAGAAAAAGAGAGAACCATAATCTAAATGGGGAAAAATTTAAACAACTGATGACTCGTGATAAAGGGTATTCAGAATTTATTTAGCTTTCTTAGTCCTTTCTGTAGATTTAAAATAATAAAACAATTAAAAGTTATCCAGAAGTAGGGTGTTTATCTTAATATAGGTTAAACATGTCTAATGTAAATATCCAAAGTCCACAATGTTCCAGAATGAAACTTTCTGAATGCCAACACGATGTCACAAGTAGAAAAATCATGCTGAGGGCAAACACTATCAATGTGAAGAGAAAGTGGAATCGACTTTCTTGTGGAGGCACCAGAGACCAGGTGGCCAACCTTGGCAGGAGGAATGAGGCGAGTCAAAGGCAAGTGATCAGGTGGAGGCAATTAGAGGGCTTCTGGACAAAAGCCACAGTTCTGCGTGTCTGCAGGCCTCTGTGTGGATGATGGAGCTTTCTGTACCGATGCTGCCATCAAAGGAATTTGGGAGCACAGCACAGGAGTACTGTGATTCCTGGTGCATCAGGATGTCTTTGTGGTAAGGAGAGACCTATCCCTATTAATTTTCACCCCGTTTTTGTACTGCTGCCTTCCTAAACAAGCAGTCACCCTTATGCTGTTTCTAAAGGAGTATTTTATTTTTAGGGGATGTTTCTATTACCATAAATTAAAATGGACTCAGTGGTAATGTCTTGGAGTACTTTTTGTTGAGAAGGAAGTGTTAGGACCCTGACATAAAGAGGATTTGTTTTCTAGGAAGACATGGTACCCCGGGGCCATCTGTACCCATGTTCTCCTGTCTGAATAACAACTGAAAACACATGGTAATGTCCACTGCCCTCTCCCACACAGACCTGGGAGAATTCTGACAGCGGCTGGGTCTGCTGTGAGTCTGCGTGTCTTCCTCTCCTGGCTCCCCCGTTCTCCTGGTCTCCTTAGCTTCCTCCTGATGATGTCCTTGCCTTTGTGCCCAGCTCACATTCACTCATGTGATAGCTAACATCGTCTCAAATACTCATAAAATGTCCCACGCCATATTTATCACCTTTACCAGAAGCTACTTCTGTTACCTACTCTAGCAGTGATTTCACCATATAATATTTTGATAAGTCTGTTATCTTTGAATATTTTCCTCCCTCATATTCAAGTTACCACCAAAATGTTTGCTGGAAACTCCTAAATAGCTTTTCTGTCCACTGACATCTCTCAAGCTTCACTGGTGTGACCCTCAGCAAGGTCACCAGCATCTCTGCCCCCAGCTACTACACCTGGAAATTCAGGAAAGTCATGTCATGTTTGTATTAAGATTATGGAAATTTAACTCTATGTACTTTGTTGAATTTACTAAGAGATGCTTTACTGTGCACAAAATTATAGCACTGTATTAAATTCTAAGAAATTTTGATCAAATGCAACTTTTTGTGTTCATAAAATATTGCTGTTCTTTCAACTGGTCTTTCAGGACGCTCCGATTCATAGATGTATCAGATGATACCATACTGCTACAATTGGACATTTAAAACTATTTTATAGTGAAATAGTAACAGGAAAAATGCATAAAATTTAAAAATGCTTCTGCAGCTCATACATGTATAACTCAAGTCAAGAAAGAACACTGCTGGAAGACAAAACATGATTGACAACTCCAGTCACCTCTGTGTCCCTCACAGGCCACCCTCTTCTCTATTCTACAGCTGTTATTACTCTGGCAATAATCTCATTTTTTTCTTTTGTATGTTTACCATCCACATACAATACAACCCAGTTACCCTAGTAGTGTCAGGTTTGTAGAAATGGAATTCTACTATATGAATTTTGGATTTTTCCTCAGCATTTGTTAGATTCATAAATGTCAATGTAATAATGGAAACTTTTTAATAATTATTTTCGACCTATCTCCCCCAGTGGATGCTCAGCATCACATCCCTTCTGTTGCCCTTTGTGTTACTACCACTTCCTGTTATGTGCTCAAAATATTAACTGTGGAATCCAAAACCACCTGTATCCATGTAACATACCATCCATATTGATCTGGCTTTATTATGCCACTGTGTTCATAAACATGACCTCATTATTCCCCAAAAAATGTTCCCCAAGAACCCAAAACTTGGGTATAACTATTATTTCAGAAGATTCCTTTAAGAATTATTTAAATGAACTTTGAACTGCCCAGGTTTTCAGCCACCAGCACCAGCAGTGAAAGCGCTGTTTACTGGCCGGGGTTCCTGAGCCTGGACTGTGACTCTCCCCTTACTGGGCCAATCCCTCTTAAACTATTATGTCGTGAGCTCTACTATCCTAGTCAAGTCTCACATTAAAAGTCTTGCCTGAGGCCCGACTCCAGAACACAGTAACTGCTTTGATTTTGCCCTTGCCCTCTGAAGCACACTAAGAGCTGTCAGATAAACTTAATGTTATAAGCAGGTTGTTCTCAGATATTTTCAAGTCTCTGTCACGTACAGTTGATGTTTTAGTTTTTTTCAGCTTAGTACATTCGTACATATGTGTCGTATGTAATGTCTGCGCTCCTTGTGAGGAGCTAGTGCATGGACATACGCACCTTGACGCCTTCCACCTCTTTCCCTTTCCTCCCCTCCTCCTCTCCCTTTTCTGTTTTTTGTTTGTTGTGTGTGTGAGGGGCAGAGTGCTTACCTCCTTGTGTGGGGTTGGTGCATGGACTTAGCACACCCAGCTCCTTCCTCTGTCCCTTTCCTCCCTCCCTTCTCATCTCTTGACCCCTTCCCATTTGAGCAAGATCTCTCTCCCTACTTCTTGTCTATCTTTTGTTTTCCTCCTTATTTCTACTCTGGGTTTCTCATCTAAGAGAAGCATGGTAGTTAAACCTGCATGTCTGATTTGTCTCACTAACAGTGTGGTCTGAAGGTGCATCTATTTTCCTACAAATGACCCAAGTTTATCTTTTAATAGAAAAATACTACTCCGTGCTGTAGAAATACATTTTGTTTATCTATTCACCTAGTGACGGACATATGGGCCATGCCCAAGATCTAGCTCTCATGAACTGTGTTGCTATAAACACGGTGTACAGGAGGCTCTGCGATACGATGTTTTTGACTCTTTCAGGAAGATACTGAAAGGAGAACAGCTAGGTCTACTGGAGCTCCCAGCTCTGCAGCCTTTCCACATTCTTCAGTTGGCTGACTTTGTAAAGTGAGAAAATAAAACATAGGCAGCATGTTTAGGCTAGAGGAGAGGTGTTCTTCAGTCCCACACAGACTTCCCACCAAATAAAGCATCCGGTACTTTGCAAAGATGAACACAAACATAGCAAACACTCCCACACAAGTTTAAAAAGGCCTGGACTTAAAGCCCATCTGAGAAGTCAAAGAATAAACCCTCAGAACTAAGTGTAAATGATTTCTAGCAGCACTGTAAGGAGTCACAAATAGATATGCAGAACAGTCCTGATCGGACCAACATTATGCTTTCTAAAAGAAACTGGAGAAAATACTCTGGATAAGTATGTGTCGCAGCCAGCAAGCTTGCGTACTAATGCCTCAGACACACTGGACTACGACGCCAGAGTCCCATTCCTCACAGGGCTCAGAGCTATGGTTCACTTCCGGTCACGCCTGTAGCAGTTGGCTTTGTCTTACTACAGTAAAATACCTGCCACTCCTCATTCAAAAGGACTGGGGCAATAGTGGAATAAGCCCACCTCTCGTTCAGTCCCCCGCATGGGAGAGAGCGAGAAAGTAGGACAGGAAGGAGGAGGAGGAAAGGGGGGAGGAAAAAAGGAAGAAACGCGGCCGGAGGGAATGGGAAGAGGAGGCAGGGAAGGAGCAGGACGGAGAAGGACAGGCTGGTGCGGTAGGGAGTGTGTCGGTGCAAACTGCTCCCATCTCAGAAGCAGAAAAATGGGCCTTAGAAACAGAGGTGGATCCACGAGCCCTGTGGGGTAGCCACTGACCAGAGGGCCTCCCCTGGCCCACCCTTTTGAAAGTCCAGAGCCTTTCCTAAGAGCACTAACCTGTGGACTGAGCTTTAAGAGACTGACCTCTGGGGACACTGTCCATCTTAAAGCCATAGCAAGGCCTTACCTAACCTCGGAGTCACATGGGGATCAAAGCAGTGGCACTGCAGTGAGGGGGGCTGGAGGGCCTCAGGATGGAGCCATGCCTCACGTGAGAAACACCCTCAGACCTGTGAGGAGCAGAATGTAGAAGGCAGCTGAGGAATAACAGCCCCTCGTGTCCATGACCTAACCCTCAGGATGTAGGGGTGGTGCCTCATGTGTGCAAAGCAGTTGAGGAGGGATGACGAAGCCTCAGGATCCTGAGGTCGGGAGGATGCATCTAGATTCCCGGGCTGTCTTATCAGGACAAGGTGAGGGCAAACGGCCAGACTAGGAAAGTGTGTATGAAGGCGCAGGAAGAGGCCACAGCTGAGGAGCACAAGGACCGAAGGATGCAAAGTGATCCTCTGTGGGGCGCTCAGGAAACGGTGTTGCTGATGCAGCAACGCGACCCAGTAACACTGATCTTGGGCTTCTGACCTCCAGAAGTACAAGGGAATAATAAATGGATTCTATTTAAGCCACTAACTGTTCGGCAATTTGTTACAGCAGCCTTAGAAAACTAGTCCAGAGACACTGTGCACAGCCTCACCAACCAGGGTAGGGCACCACAGCAGTGCTTCATTGGCCTAATGACAGATTGTCCTGGAGGTCACTGTCCAGCGTAACATGTGCACGTGGCCGGTGCTTGCGGGTCAGGAGTTCAGGTGTGGCATGCTGGATTCTTCCCAGGGCCCGGGTGTCACCCTCGTGGTGTGTCCTGTGTGAGGCTTGGACAGCTGTAGCATTGTAGTGCGTTGTCCAGAGCATCTTGAGCCCTTCCATCTCTGACCTTGAAACAGTCTCCTTACAGAGCTCACCTGAGGAAGCTGAGCCCTCTCTGGATAACCTCTCTTGATTAATTCCAAAGTCAACTCCTTTGGGCCTTAACTCTAGCTTCAAAATTTTCCACTTTTGCCGTATCACATAACCTACGCCTGGAAAGAGCCATCCGTCTCCATTATCAGACGCTGCTCATGTTCCAAAGGGAGAAGATTAACTGAGAGTGTGCATTAGGGGTGGAAATGTTAGACTGGAAATGTTAGGAGGTGCCTGCCACAGACACATTAAATTTCATTTATTATACTTAATGTACCATTTGAACAATTTCGGTGGATATTAATATATGTATATTTAGTTTTCATAGGTTTAGTTAAGTTTCATTTTCCAATCCTATATTTTTAATACAGTTTTAGTTTCCTACATTAAAATTCTTACAACTTGCAAAAAATCAAATTGAAGTTATTTTTCTGTATGCCTATATATACACATTGTATATGTATATACAGAGAATTCTAATAAAATAAAAACTTTATAAGAGAAAAATCTTGAAGAGAAAAATCTTCTTCTTCCTCTTCTTCTTCATCTTTGTCTTTTAACTGATTGGGAGTCCTAGAGAAAGATTACTGAGTTACCAGAAT
Organism: Petromus typicus; assembly: GCA_004026965.1. NCBI lineage: Eukaryota > Metazoa > Chordata > Mammalia > Rodentia > Petromuridae > Petromus > Petromus typicus. The sequence continues at coordinate 83,478 of PVIR01002952.1, read as the reverse complement.
TATGGAAAAAGGTAATTTTTTGGAGCTCTGGACTCAAAATCTAAATCTAACTCTCAAGAATTCTGTGCCAGGAATGCAGTGAATGGAATCCCACTTGCCTCACAAGATAAGGCTCTGAGTTCAATTTCTAGTAACGACAATGAAGAAAAGAATTCTTATTTGAAGTCCCACACACTGTACCGTAAAACAATGAGATTTGCTCCTCGGAACACATTGTAAGTTCAGCATTACAACTCAGATTTACTGCTGTTAACATCAGTAATAACCACCCCTCTCAAATGCTGTGTTTTCCCTTTCACAGGCCCAGGAAGCTGTGATTTTCCAACACTGTCAACTGAGTGCTAGTTTTATATTCTTATCTTCTGTGTGTCCCTAAGGAATTGACATGGGCTCACTGCGCCACAAACGCACACGACTCCTAAGGCCACATCCTTGTCACTTGATCACAAAGTGTAACAATCTGTCGTTTATCGTGATTTGGACAAGTAACGGTTTTGTTAGTGGCCAGTTTGCAGACAGACAATCCAGATTAACTTTATGGCCAATATTGTCATAGAAGTAATGAGAGAGACAGACAGACAAAGAGAGTGAGAACGAGAGAGAGGCAGACAGACAGACAGACGGAGGCGGAGAGAGGAGGAGCGCAGGAGGGAGGGAGGGAGGGCGGGAGGAGCAGTTAGATTTTACTTGGCAGTCCGTTCCTTCAGAGGCTGTCCCGGTGGAAGCCACAAAGCCGTGTGATCACACTGTGACTCAGTGCGCTCCTGCTCCCACCCTAGCAAGGACCAAGTCGGACTGGAACTTTCTTTAATATTCCAGATTCTAAATTATGCTCATAATTTTCTTTTCTCATTTCTCTACTCTTGGAAATCCCATTTCTACTGCCCTGGGCGTCTCACCCCACCTCTGTATCTAAGCTTGTGACTTTGACAAGTTATTCTGGACCCTGGCTTCCACACGTTAGAAATAACAGAAGGACTGTAAGCTCCAGCTAGCTCTAAAATTCTATGATTCTCTGTTAAAATAAATCCAAATGAAATTCAGAAACTTTTTTTGAAACATTATTTTATGCCACTACTTTGCTATTACTATTCTTATTGCTTTTTAATAGTCTGGAAACAACTCATAATAACTATATCAGCAAAGTAGAAATGAAATTGGGAACAGAAATAATGATAAGACCCCATATAATGAGTACTTAGTATGTGCCTGGCACCATGGTAATTGCTTTCCACATTTTATTTAATCCTCAGGACAACTCTCTGATAGGATTATTACCTCCATTTTACAGATGAGGGACTGGAGGCTTACAACAGTTGGATGACCTCCCCAAGGTCACATTGCTAAGCTAGTCAGCAATCAAGATCCAATTTGAGCTCATGTTACCAAAGGACCTTACACTGAAGCTTCAGGCTTTCACAAGGCCGCCGGGCCCCTGGCTTACGGATGCCCGTTTAGCTCAACACTAGGCAGGCTGGGAGAATTGCCTGAAGGAGCAACACGGACAGCACAGCCTCTGGGCAGCACACTGACAGGAGACCGGACGGCATGTAGTTTGGGCTCATTCTCCAAAACCACTTGAACTACTACTTTCTAAAATACTCCCAATCAAGAAATGTACCTTCATATTCTCCTATTTTAAGATAACATTGCAAAATAAATACAAAATACATGAAACACCACATAAACTGAGGCAGGAGATGAAGAGGCAGACTGGCAAGTAACAGCCTAGGGACGCCGAAGCGGGCTAGCAAACCACTGCATCCAGGGACAGGAGGAGTCTTCCTTCCAAGGCTCCAGTGGGAGCCTGCAGCACCTTGATTTGGGGCTTCTCACCTCCAGAACAGTGAGAAAATAAACTAATTTAGGTCTTCTGAACTGTCTGATTTGTGATAATTTGTTATCACAGTCTGGAAATGAATGCAGAGAGCCAAAGAGATAGTCGACTCCTAGGGCAGAGAACAAGGAGCCACCAAGGGGCAGGAGGAGAAAAAGAAAAAGAAAATGGTTAGACATTTCCTGTATCAAAGCTTTTGTGAGTCATGCTGCAGTGAAGTTGAGGGTGTGGCCGAGTGTGGTGGGTCACCTAGGATGTGCATAAAAAAGAATATTATTCAGTCTTAAAAAAGAAATCATGCCAATTGCTACAACATGGATAGATGTGGATGATATATGCTACATGAAATAAGCTAAACACAGAAAGAGGACTATTGCATGATCTCACTTATGTGTGGAATGTAAAACAAAACAAAGAAAATGGTCAACTTCAAATACATAGAATAAAAGAGAGTTATCAGGGGCTGGGGACTTAGCTTAGTGGTTCCGGTGCCTGTCTTGCAAGCACAAGGACCCGGGTTCAATCCCCGGTAACCACATACAATACTGGGTGTGGAGACTCACGCCCAGCAGCAACCAGTACCACATACCACAGTGCCGGGCGTGGTGGCTCACGCCTGTAATCCCAGCACTCGGGAGGCAGAGGCAGGAGGATTGTGATGTGAGTATGAGGCTGAGCTCAGGGCCAGCCTGAACCACAAAGTGAGACCCTGTCTCAAAAAACCTAAAAAAAAAAAAAAAAAGAGAGAGAGTTACCAGGAGCTGGGCAGGGTTGGGAAGGAAGTAGGAAGAAACTGGCCAAGAGACACAGAGCAGCAAATACATAGTATGTACGAATTTAATATATAATAAATGTAGAGTTAATAAAGTTATATTCTATCAGGTATTTCTATTCAACAGTCAGATGTTAGCTAGTCTTGCCACATTCACAGAGATAATAACATATGAAAGATGATGAATAAATAAATTTTCTTCTCCACTTAACCATTTTAATATCTATACATGTCCATGACAAACTGCTGTAAACTCAAGTAAACACAATACATTTTATTTTTAAAAAGAAATAGATTTCTTTTTATAAAAACAAGCTGTTAGACTTCCAAAGTCAATTGTACTCTACTTCACCAATGACTCCCAGTAGCCCAAGGTCCCTTTAGTCCTCAGAGGAGACCAGCTTTCGGGTGAGCACTCCTGCTGCTGCCCCAGCTTCCTGGGCAGTTTTAGAATGAGAAGTCCAGCCCCATCTCAACGTGGACCAGCGGTGCTGACGCTCAGACGGCGGGGACCGAACCGTCCTCGATCAGTGAAACACTTCGGGAGAAAGAGTCTACTTACTAGGAGCCTCTGCTGGGCGCCTCACGGCAGACCTGACCATCTCTCAACGCTTCTTCTCATTATTGTTGTTCTTCTCAAATAACCCATAACTGTAAAACGACAAGGTGCTGGCATGGTGGTGCATGCCTGTAATTCTCACACGTAGGAGGCCGAGGCAGCAGAACTGCTCCGAGTTCAAGGCCACCCTGCACTATAGAGTGAGTTCAAGGCCATCCTGAACTACAGAGTGAGATGCTGACTCAAAACAAAAGAAGAAAGACAGTTTTTCTTGTCTTTTCTGTAAAACAACTCTTTCCAGGAAAATAAAATATCACAGCTGAAAGAACTATAACTGGAGTTTGGACCCAAGGGAACTCTGAAGGCAGTGTGAGCATGGGTCACGTGGGCGCTAGGGCAGCCCAGACCTGCCACGGGGCAGCAATACCTCTGGCATTAGCTCACATGAGCTCTGCCTGGTGCTTCTCGGGACAAAGGCTTACTCACCTGTATGCAGCCTCACTCTTTGCAAGAGGACCTCTATAGGAGCTTCCCTGGCTACTGTTCCTGTAGGAGTCAGTTTTGTACTATGGCAAAACACCTGATACAAGCAATTTCTGAGGAAGAAAGGTCTGTTTGGGTCACTGTTTCAGAGGTGTCCGTGTGGACTGCTGAGCTGCACTGCTCTGGGCCTGTGGTGGACAGTATATCACACAGGGAGCAGCTCTGGCCACTAGGAAGTGAGAGACAGGAGGAGAGCAGATCCTGCCAGTGCCACGCGGCGGGGCCTGACCCTCTTTCGAGGCCATGCGCTCTGCAGCCTCTCCACAGGCGCATGAGGCTGGGTGGAAATGGTTCTTAAGAGCACTCCCGGAGGCGAATGAACAGAGGCACTGTGCGGACGTTCATCTTCTCCGCCTGTCGCGGGGCTGGCTGCTCACTCTGCTCTTCCAGCTGCAGGAAAGGTGCCCGCTCTCTGGCTCCCTTTCCCAGTAGAGGTACTGCACTCATGGCTATCTGGGCACCAGAACTGGCTGAGAGGGTAGGGCAGCCCTGTGCTTTTCACATGACAGCCTGGCCTGGGTAAGACTTGAAAAAAAAAAAAAAGGGGGAGAGCAAACTGAGAGATGAAGCAGAGATCCCAGGATCCCAGGGACCAGTCTCTGATCCAGACTTGGATCCCAGTCTCTCACTCTGCCTTTCCTCATGCTATCCTGGGAGATGCATTAGCAGCCTGACTGCTACTCTTGAGTTGGCCAATGTCTGGAAACCATTTAAAATACCACTTAGGCTACTTTATGAAAATACGGTACCCACTGGAAGGATTATTAAGCTCATATTTGCAGAGGCCAGGAGAAAAATAAAACATCTCTTCAAAAGACGAGCCCAACAACTACCCCTTAGCAGTGAGTCATTCAGCAGCCCCTCTGCCCGCGCGGAACCGGGAGAAGCGCTGCGCGCTGGCGCGGGGCCTGCCGTGTTCCCCTGCGGACCGACTCTCAGGCCGCCGGCTGCCGCACAAGATCCCAGATCTTGTCTCCTGCAGTCCGTGTCTTGTTACAGCGTTAGCTTTGAGACCAAGAACGTCTTTTCCTTTTTGTGTGTGTAGTGGTCTCAGGGCAGCACTGTAAATAATAAACTAATGGCCAGTGCTTGCTTGCTTTTCTCCAAAAATGACCCCTCACAAGGTGGCAGAGTTCAGCTTTTCCTGGTGGAACAGGAAGATTTTATGAAAAGCCTCACTCCTTGCGGCTCACAGAGCCTGTCACTCACCCGCTTGAGGAAAACAATGGTGAGCTTCTCCACAGGTTCCTGAAAGTTGAGAGCCGAATACATATAATTACAGAAGCACGTTGTAACCGAGTGCTCAGGTAGCGCAGGTGAAGCCCAGGCCCGACTCCGGCTTAGAGGCCGGCCTGCTGCCGTCCGCGGGGCGGGACCGACCGTGCGAGTCCCGAGGCCCAGGACTCGCTTTCCTTCTTCCCTCTCCGCTCCGTCTTTTCTCAGGATGCTATTGCTAAGCATTTTCTGTGCGCTGTCACCTCCGTGCACTCCAGAGAGAAGCGGTTGGTCAAATGTCGCCGCGTAGCCGCGCTGCGGGCTGAGCACGATGCTATCCTCTGACGTCGGATTCACTATTTCTGTGCAACTAATTCCAACCAATTCCTGTAACTTTAGTCTCTCAGATATTCCTCTACGTCACACCAAGAAGCTCCCGTTGTGACGGGATAGTGAGCCTCGTACTCAGTTGTGAAAAAGGAAAATTATTCTTCCTAGAATTTCATCATGAAAACTGCTGGTTGGGTTGGGTGCGCGGCTGAGGGTTTTGGGAGGCCGTGCAGACGGGGAACCGGGGCTTATCGTCGAATCTGTTGTTTTCCTAGAGCACTGAAAGCAGAAAGGTCTGCTTTGAGTCCTTGAGCTTACGTCTTTCACTGGGAACGAATCAAATTCGCAGTTTAAGTCCTTCTCGGTCCCCGCACCTCAGGGTGCGGGAGAATCGTGCTCTGGTGCTGGGATCAGCCCCACCTGCTGAGGCCGGCCGTGGGAAGCAGCGCTGGGCCTCGGAGCTGCAGCCCAGCTCGCAAGAGAGGCTTTGCCCGGGTGAGGGGCAGAGGGGGAGACTTCACCAAAATGAGCTCTGAAATCAAAAATTTGCCCCTTCGTTATTTTAGGACCGGCTAAGCCATCATAGTTTGTTTGACTAGCTTTTTAACTACAGGTATGTTGCTCAGGAATACTGAAGTTGCAATTTTGTACTCCACGGAGGACAAAAAATAGGAACTCACCAACCTCCTGCTTCCCATCTCAGACCTAGTTACTTAATGGCAGGAAGTGTATTGTGTATCTTTCTAATTTAAAATATGTTTGTATGTCAAGTGTCCTATTGCTTTTGATTATGAAATATTCATTACGAACCCACAAGTGTTTCCAAATATCTTTCCAAATGGGCTTTTATTCAGGCATGTGAACATCAAACAGTGTTTAATATTAAAAGCTGGCTTGTTGCTGGATTAATTTTCAAAACATTTTTTTGCTACTTTCTTTCAGCACAACAGAAATACAACCAAGGAGATGTGTGGGAAACAGAGCACTGAGCGCGGGGTACGTGATCGGGGATGGGGACCGAACTGCATCACCCACCTCTGAGCTCCTGCAGACGAATGTGGGGCAGGCCCAGGGCCCAGGCCCCGCGCGGTCTCCCCAAATCTCCGCTTCCTCCAGGAGCCTCTTCCCTTTGGTTTTATGCCTTTCTGCTTCTATTTTATTCTGTGCATTTCATTTTTATTATTATATTTTTTCTGTATGTCATACATATTTTATTGGAACTTGTTCTGCCTATTTATCCTACTATTTTATCTCCTAAAGCCTTTCTGTTTATGTATCTTAGAGGATTATGTTCCATTAATTTATTATTCTTTCCAGAGTTTCATGATAGTTTCTTCAGAATTTAACAAGAGAATATTATTTAGGAACACAGTTTCCTCTAGTTTTTTCTTATTTTGTAGTTTTATTTATTTGTCTTGGATTGCACTTTCTGTTCTTTTTAATATTTCTCTTCACTGATTCTTTAATTGGGAATTTTTCGTCAAATCTCTCTGTTCTATCGTCTTGTTTTATTTTGTTTTCAGAAGATAGCATGCTTGGGTCAGGCGACCTGGCCTGGTGCCCCTCCTGTGCAGTTATTCCTCCTTGCAGTCTACATCTGGAGGGCAGAACGGATGTGCTGAGTCCCGATCCAGTGCCCAGCTTGTTGTGGGTCTTCCCCAGAGTCATAACTTTTTTTCCCCACAATTTGAACTTCAGCCACTGTGAATCAATAGAATTCATGAGAAACAAATTCTTGTCTTACACTAAACATCTTCCATTGTCCATCCTACCTATGACCCTGCCTTAGGAAATGGGGTGAGGTCTCTTTCCCTGCTCTTTTCACTAGCCTCTTCTCGGATAGTGGGGAGCAGCAATGGTGAGCACAGTATTTGATCGTCTAATAATTCATCGTGTCTTGAAGTGAATTCTGAGTGATTTGTGGGGTTTTCTTCTGAGTAATTTGTTTAAAATACACTTTAACCTGCACTATATTTATAGTTAGCAAAGATATACCACCAGATAGTAGCACTGGGTTGTCTGTTGAAGTTAGTTTTCAGTATTTTAAGCGTCCTTCTTTTTTGTGAAACTTTATGAATACTGCAGTTGGATGTCGTAAGGCAACGTAATAGGGACAAAGAGGCAGGTACCACTTTGAGATCACTGAAGGTGGATATTAAAGCCACATCTGAGCCACAAAATCTGTGAATCCCAGCAAACAGCCCTTTTCATACTTCTTCTACTGAGAATACAGATAGGACTATTCACAGGATACACAGGGTATCTGGTTCTGCTTCTAAGTGACTAAGGTAATCGCAGGGTTGAGGCAGTCAAGTGCACTGAAGACAAGACTAAATCCAGGATTTCAGGAGCTGTACCACTCTAAAGCAGATGGCACCAAAGCTGGGGAGAATTTGCAAGGATAAAAGCAGAGGAGACTACTTAGCTCTTGGACCCCAGGTGAGTAAAGGGGTAGATAAGGCCCGGGAAGCTCAAGGTCATTTGTTTGGGACATTCAATCTCAAATAGCCACTGATCGCAGGTTATGTTACTGGTCTCAAACCATGGAAGTGTAGAGCTCAAACTGGGACCCGGGACAAGCTGCTGCGGAACCTTGCTGGGTCCCGGCCCCCCCTTCTCTTCCCCATGTTGCTGTGTTTCGGTGTCCGGACTCCGAATCTCAGAGGGGCTGGTCTGCTGTTCCTCACCACTCTTCCGCCTTCCCAGAAGTCTCCATTGGCGAGGGAGGTCTAGAGCCTTTGTGAGAAATAAGGTTCTGACACCCAAAACTCCTCTCAGCCGCTGGCTTGCTGATTTTAAAGAAATGAGATCAAGGCAGACACAGAGGGATATCTATGTAGCATCATATGTACCCTAGACATCTCCACTAGATCAGGGGAAAGCTATTCATGTTGTCTCTTTGACCAAATAGGAAACTGAACTTAAATTCCAAATCTAAAGGACTTAGCCTTGGTTTCTCCTAAAAGACTCAGGTCAACTTCTCGAAGACACTGGCCATTTCCTCAAAAGAGAGGAAAAATATCAGGACCATCATTTCCTTTGAAAAATCATGCCTGGTTAGAAGCCTGTCTGCTTGCAATTTCTAGAGAAGCCGCGTTCTGCTTGTGATCGTTTCTTAGTCAGTGAAGCAAGAAAGGGGGAAATCATGGCAAATCCACTTCAAACTTTCTCAGGAAAAAGCCTTCATGATTTCTTAGATGAGGAGACACTCTGGCGTGGCATTTTCAAAGCTATTTCTAGTTTATTCTCTTGGTTCTTCTGCTACCGATTTTGTATACTGCCTTGTTTTCTGTGTGCTGATTTAGGGTGCGCACTGCTTAATAAAAAGAAACCCAAAAGAGCAATAAAAGCTTTAAAGTTCTTCGTCAAGTCAATGGCGATGTGTTTGGTGCTTCCACTGCCAAGAGAACAAAAGGATGAAGGCATCTGTAACAGCGGACAAACTTAGGCTAAGCACCAGAGAAACTAGACATTGCTCATCAAGAAACACATTAACATGCACAGGCTTCCAAAAGGAGGTCATGCAGCTTCCACAGCGTCTTGTGAAAGAAGATGACACTGATATTTCTTGAGACAGAGTTTAATCAGGAGATTGGCAAGACTGCGAGACAGTTTCTCCCGCTCGTCCCTTGCCCTCCAATGTTTATAAATCACATAACTGTAATGATTCATCCACCTGGAAAAGGGCACTTGTCTCTATTTCCTTATCCCTTAGCAATGAGATGATTAGCCTTTCTGAGATGAAATCTGCTCACATGTTGTTTTTTCTAGTGACTTTTCTATTTAGTCATCAAACTAGTTAAAGTGTGTAAACTCTCTGATTGTAATAAAATGCCAGAATTTTTCCTTCACACAAATTAGGAGGGAAAGGAGGAAAAAATTAGATTTCTGTAGGATGTACTGAATTCAAACTTGAGCTAAATAAGCCATCAAAACATTCCAGGCTCCCTCCAGAGATAGACCAAACAGCAAACTTATATTTCAAAAGAAAATTATAAGTTTGAAGTATGATTTTTTGTCTTCTAAAACAGACTGAAAAGTCCAAACTGTACCATGTATGTATCTCGGTTTTAAAATTTATCCTATTTTGTTTCACAGAAAGTCACTGAGACGCATAATATCCTAGTGACGATAGATTATTAACTGCCTCCTCCTGCTTCTGTCTCCTGTGCAGATTTGCTCAGTCTTTCCCTGCTGGCAGTTTCCTGTCATGTGTGTGTGTGCGTGTGTGTGTCTGTATGTGTGTTTGAGACAGGGTCTTGCTTTGTAGCTCAGACTGGCCCTGAGCTCACTACATAGTCCAGGTGCGCCTCGAATTCACAGCAATCCTCCTGCCTCTGCCTCCCGAGTGCTGGGATTACAGGTGTGAGCCACGACGTCTAGCTTTGTGATATGTGGTAATGTTGCTGACGGTTGTGAGTCACCATGCCTGGCACTGTGCTATGTGGTTACTGGGGATCAAACTTGGGACCTTGTACTTGCAAGGCAGGTGCCAGAACCACTGAGCTAAATCCCTGGCCCCTTTGTCTTCTTGTATAAGAGACATAAACACATTGTGAGGGCTTCTCCTGTGTGCTGAGTATGGTGCGAGCCTCTTCTATGCGGAAACTCATTTCCCTTCCTTTTACTAGCATCTCTCAGTCTCAGCATCGATCTCTCCCTCAGGCACAGTACCCAGATGTTCCAGTTCAGGCTGGGGTCTCACCACACACTTCCGTGGCCGACTCATTCTTCTTGCTCCTCTGTCCTCACAAGAAAGCTATTTGTATGAGGGCTGCTTCTCACCACACACTAAGGCCTTCGGTCAAGCTCGCTGCTCTATTTCCAGCAGCTAAAACAACGTTCAACTTGGTAAGTATCCAGCGAACGCTTTGAATTAAAGAATTCATTCCCAACACATCTGAGATATTCCAGTGCCACTGTAAACACTCCCGAAGGCCAATAATACTTCCTTTTACAACCACATACTCCGGTTTTCAATCTTAATACTCCATGTCAGTTTCCATTTATTTAAAGTTCTTTCTCCTTTGGTCATTTTCTTTTTTCAGGGATGACTTCTAGTTTTGCTTCATTTGTCTTTCCTTTCTGTCCACCTCCTGCCCTTTACGCTGCTTTATCGTAGACAGAAGCAGAGTTCGCACCAGTGAGCTCTTCCTGGAGACGCTGCGCTCTCCCCGGAGCTTACCTTACTAGCAAGGGCACCGGTCTGGAGGAGGGATCCACACAGGTAAACGGCGCTCTCTTCTCCTGGAGCTACCGCCTCGTTCGTGAGATCTTGAAGATACCTTGCCTTCCTCCTCCCTGCTTTCTCTCCAATGTTAATGATCCCACTAACAGGTGAACTGCTGAATTTTGTCACCAGAAGTGTGACTTTACATGTAAATCCTTGCTAGACAAAATTGTATTTTTATCAAAGCCTCATTTACTTTTTTGTTGTTTTAATAGTACCAGGGATTGAACTCTGGCCCTTGTGCTTCCAAGGTAGGCGCGGTACCCCTTGAGCTAAATCCTCAGTTTAAAACGGCATTTAGATGTGTCGGTTACCATCGCCTCTCGGCCAGCATTGGCGGGTGGCGAGGTCGCTGCCGCGGGTGCAGGAGCCCAGCGAAGTGTCCTTGCGCTCCAGGTGCTCTCTGCAGGGCGGGGCAGCAGAGGCTGCGGCGGGCAGGCCAGGCTGGCTCTGCGTCTGTCCCAGAGGGTGCCCGGACCTCGGAGCTAGTCTTCGCCCTGAGGCACGGGCAGCAGCCCTGTGAGGAAGCGCAGACAACAGACACTCGTTTCTTTGGGGAAAGAAAATGGCAGTTCCATGTTGGCTTGCTAAACGCGGTCCCGCCCCGCGGCCCTGGGGACCGAACTCTGCCCTGGGAGTGGACAAGGCCTCGGAGCCGCAGCTGGAAAGGACCGGAGGCGGACCCCGTCCTTTCTAAAGAGTCAGGCACTATCTCAGGTCTGCAAAACATCCGAAAACTTGTAAAGGAACAGACTCCAGTTGCTACCAAGGAGGGCCACGAGGAATGAAGAGCCGCAGCGCCACCGGGAGGAGGCAGGTGTTGTGCTGAAGCCTGCCAACCTGGACCCCGCCCGCAGCGTGCTGTCCACACCTACCCGGAAGGTCGCAGGACTCTGAATCGGGCAATGATCCACCTCTATTTTATGGCGGGAGATTTTACTTGTGCTCTCAACTGTATTGAGAATTCAAAATTGTTAATATGTTATATTTTCATTCAATAAATGCCATTTGAAAGCTTCTATAATCAAATCATTTGCAATAAAAATCTCGCTCTAAGTAGCCCAGTTTCTCCCAGTAAATGTAACTTTTTTTCATATATGCATTGACCTAAATCAGTGTCATAATCAAAGGGCAACTTAGCGCGCCCCCTGGTGCACACCTACAGTCCCAACACTCAGGGAGGCTGAGGCAGGAGAAGGGTAACGCTGTCAGGCCCAGGCAACTTGGTGAGGTACATCTCAGCATACACAGACAACCGGGAAATGACTGTGGGAGAGTAGCCGCGCTGGATCCCCAACCTTGAAACGGAGGCTGCTGATGTACTGTAATTGTCCTACCTCCCTCCGGCCTCTTCTTCCTCTTGGTCTTAAATTAGAACAGAACAAGCTTACCTGTGACCCAAAGAGAAGCCAGCCACAAGTGAGCACCCTGCTAGTGAGAGACTGCGACTCCCTGACACTGGCGTTGTATTTCCATTTATTTTGAAGGAAAGGAGAAAATGTAATTCTGATAAAACTTCATTTGGTATCCACTAATTCACACGATTGCGGAGTCCCACAGTCCTACCCTTGGTTTTCTACAGGACTTGAGGAAAGAGATCTCTGTTCTGACCTATCCGTTATCTCCTGTTGGGGTCCATTTCAGTAACTGGTGGTACGTCGTGGGGTTTAAAAGGCAGTGTTGGGCCGGGGAGTTAGCTCAGTGGTTCCGGCGCCTGTCTTGCAAGCGCAAGGGCCTGGGTTCGATTCCCCGGTGACCACATAACAATACTGGGTGTGGAGACTCACCCCAGCAGCAACCAGTACCACATACCACAGTGCCGGGCGTGGTGGCTCACGCCTGTCATCCCAGCACTCGGGAGGCAGAGGCAGGAGGATTGCTGTGATGTGAGTTGGAGGCTGAGCTCAGGGCCAGCCTGAACCACAAAGTGAGACCCTGTCTCAAAAAACCTAAAAAAAAAAAATAAAATAAAAAAAAATAAAAGGCAGTGTTTTCCACTCAGTGGTACTTTTTAAACAAATAAGGTCTCCTAGTTAATTATAAGACGAAACACGGCGGGTGTATTTACAGCATTAGGGGCGTAAAGAAGCGTGCGCTGGTCTCTTCCCGTTGTCTCTCTAGCTCCACTGTCGCTCTCCTACCGGTCTAGAGCTAACGTCTGCCCCGGGCGCGCGTGTCCAGCGCCGGCCTAGCGGGGAGGGGCGGGTCCGGGCGCGACCAGGTAGGTCCGCGGCCTCCTCGCCCTCCCTTCTCTGCTTCCTGACTGCTGTGCCGCGAGCAGATGCCCTCCAGCCAGTTCTTCAGCTGTTCTGTTTCTGCCTTCGATCCAGCCAACTGTGGACCGAAACCTCTAAACACTGGACCAAAGTGGACCTTGTCTTCCTCAAATTGCAAATTTAATTCAAAATGTTAAGTCAGGCACTACGTCTCAGGCATGCGAAAGTGACGCAGACTCCTTCCACCCAGGGGCATCCTGGGAAGCTGTGTGGATGGCTTCAGTTAGCTTCACTCAGAACCCTGCATCTGGCCGGGGCAAATGGGAGGCCCTGGCCCACAGCAAGACAGGAGAAAGGCCAGCGAACGTTCTTTCCCTTTCCTCCGTCCTTGCCTGCGGTCTGCTGGGCACTGTGCACTGGCAAGGCTGCCGCCACCCCACCATTGCTCTGCTTGACCTGGAACAATGGCTAGTCTTGTCTCCTGAGTGTCATTAGCTCGCGTGAGGCACCACCTCTGGCTGCTTTTCTCAGCGATGTCCACAAGCCAGTTATCAATGTCCGCTCAGACTTCCTACTTGAGTGTGTCATGTGTTTCTGCCAAGCTCCTCAGTCCCTGCTTCTCACGCGCCTGCGGGATCCAGGTGGGCAGCGAGCTCCTTAGAACTGCAGGCTCCTGAAGGCCTCCAGCCCTGCTGAGACGGGTCCCAGCTCAAGAGCGCTGCGGACGATGCACACGGCCGGGGCAGGCCGAGGAGCACTGGCTCAGCACGCCCCTGGTGTAGGCTGGAATCATCATGTTAGTGGCCATGAAGAGCCTGTTACCTGCCCTCACTGTCCACTTCTCGTCTCTTCCTTCATTATTGGAACCAAACAGAATATAGAAGCACTAAATTGAAAATATTCTCATCTAGCAAGTCTATAGAATCGTATGTGAAAAGTTAATTTCCATATTCAACATGACTTCTTTGTAAAATCAGTATTACATTTAGAAGGAAAACTGTACTCACAGATACAGTTGTGGATAATGACTAGGTTCATTTGTGCCAAACACCATCAAAAAGGAAAAACCAGAGCGAACCGGATGGGAACCTTCGCACGTGGCGTGTGAGCACTGGCAGTCGGAGGCGCAGCCGTCAGCCCTACGCCCTCACATTGATTTTTCCAGCTCTGCGAACTAGAGGTTTGGATGCAGCATGAAGAAATACTTGTAAACAATTCTCTCTGGATAAAAAAAAAAAAAGATATTTAGTCAATTTAAGAGCACAGTCTTCGATAATTTTTGACATTTGTCCAGGACAGAGAGTAAGACAGAGGGGGGAGGATTAGAGTCTGCTGGTCCCTTTAAAACACCTCACACCCTCTGCAAGGGCCAACGCAGGTGCCACACATGCAGACAGCCTCAGGCTGAAGACATTTACAGGAACAGGGGTGCGGTTACTCACCCTTCGGACGTATTCAGTTACCGCACTTTGCACCAGGTGTTCTTGGAAATAATCTAAAACTTCCCTATATTAGAGGAGAAATGTTTGACTTACAGCTTAGTTTAACATATAACGAGACATTCCATTCGGAGTGATCTCATGAGCCCAGAGCAGTAATGACCCCAGGGTGTCAGTGTCTGGAAGTCCTGCCTAGGCAGACATTCTGCAGAGCTGGGGTCAGCCTTCCCCTCGCCAGCTTTGCTGTGGATGGAGTTCGCCCGCTCTGGGCAGGTCTGGCTGAAGGTGCTCTAACGCCCACTCCCTCTTTCTCCTACCTAGTTGATAGAGTGCAAGAAAACCAGCACAAGGCTTTGATCCCTGGATGTCAGGCTAATAGCCGTGTGTCAGAAAGCCCGTGGTCACAGGTAGAAAACGTAGGGACATAAGTTGTTAATTTCCATCTTCAACATGACTTCTTTGTAAAATCAGTATTACGTTTAGAAGGAAAACTGTACTCACAGATACAGTTGTGGATAATAACTAGGTTCATTTGTGCCAAACACCATCAAAAAGGAAAAACCAGAGCGAACCGGATGGGAACCTTCGCACGATGCGTGTGAGCACTGGCAGTCGGAGGCGCAGCCGTCAGCCCTAGGCCCTCACATTGATTTTGGGGTTCAAATTGGGTTCAAACTGTGACCCTAGTTCCACCTGTGACAAGTCTGGCAGGCGCTGTCAGAGGCCGGCCCCAAAGGTTTTGGACGAGTGCCATTCCTCAGAGTGGCTTCTTGCCAACACCTTTGTCCTCTGGCCACCAGGAGAGCTTTGCCCAGGCTTGGTCAAAAACTCCTCTTAGCCATTTGTAACCTCGGGGTTTTCAAGAACAAGGTGCGGTAGCAGGTGATGTACAACAGACTCTGGAGTCAAATCCTGCCTCTGCCGTATCTAGTGGGGTAAAGAGACTGCTCCAATTTTTTCAGTGGAGCCCTAATGACTACTATTTACAGGGTTTCTGTGAGGATTCAAGGATTAATACATTTAGAAAGCATTTAGAATATTGCCTGGAAAATAAAAGGACTATGTATATGTTATGATGATGATGATGATTAGATTCAATAAAGATAAATTGCCCAAGAAATATCTTAACACACTAACATATAGCTTTCCTGGTTCTTTACCAAATATCTTATTTTTAAAAATATTGATTCATATTTTTATTATATACTTATTATTGGTTGTAAAACCAATAATATATGGCAGGGCCGGGGAGTTAGCTCAGTGGTTCCGGCGCCTGTCTTGCAAGCGCAAGGGCCCGGGTTCGATTCCCCGGTAACCACATAACAATACTGGGTGTGGAGACCCATACCCAGCAGCAACCAGTACCACATACCACGGTGCCGGGCGTGGTGGCTCACGCCTGTAATCCCAGCACTCGGGAGGCAGAGGCAGGAGGATTGTGATGTGAGTTTGAGGCTGAGCTCAGGGCCAGCCTGAACCACAAAGCGAGACCCTGTCTCAAAAAACCTAAAAAAAAAAAAATAATAATAATAATATATGGCAATGTATACAGCACTGTTAGCATTTTAGTGCATTGTTTTCAAGTATTTTTCTTTGAATGTGCTTGTGAAATCCATGTATGTGTGTATTTGTAATACTGGCCATTTATGTATTTTTATATATAATGTAAGAATGTATAAGTACATGTGTTTATATATAATATATGATAATATTTATTATAATGTATTCATATATATTAATTATGTTTGTTAATGTAAACATATATTACACATATTCATGTTTTATTATGTTTGTTATTTTATACTATTCAACTTATAAAGTAACATTAATATATATTTATCATGTTATTGAATAAATATAAATTATATAAAGTACATTTATTCATCTATCACCATGTTTATATGTACATTTTTATAAAATTGAAATCATGAAATTAGATTTCCATATACTGTTTCTCATTAGACATATTATTATAACTATACCCCCACATTAGTAAATACTCTTTGAAAATGTGCTTTTTAATGGCTATACAATATCACATTACACGGACGCCACATAGATTACACCATCTCCTGCTTTCCTTTTTTGTCTTGCTTTTGCTATTTCCAATTACTCTTCACAAACAGTAATGCTTTGAAGAATGGTCTCTTACATAAAGTCTTATGCACTGACTTCCTCTTTCACTCAGGACGGAGTAACCATGACCAGATTTACATTTCCACATCAAACAGCTAAAGTAATCAGAAAGAATATGAGGCAGTAGTTTCTGACATTAGCCAGCAGGCTGCCCAGGCCAGCTCCGTGAGCGGGAGGCCCTCGAAGTGCCCCAGAATTTTGCTCGATAGAGATTCCAGACTACATCCTAGGAAGAGGGAATCCAGGTAGAGCCGGTGGCTGATAAGTTGGGTCTGAGACCGTAGACAGACTGGATCTGGAGTGTGCAGGGCTCCGTTAGACGTGGAAGCTGATCCACCCTGTCTCCAAACAATTTGTGGATGTAAACAGTCTAAGAGCAAGGAAAGAGTCACCCCAGAGGAACGGGTGAATTAGTCGCAGTTCACAGAGGGCCAGGAAGAGTCAGTACAGATATTCACTGGAAAACCTCGACATCCTGAGATATAAGGAAGACTGCTCAGAAGGCAACATTGTGGGGCAAAATTAACGCTAAGCTAAAGGTTCCCTGGGTCCACACTAACAACTTACAAGCAAAACCTGACAAGACAAATTTTTTCCAAGGATCTTCACTACATCGCCTGCCAGTATTCTCTTACAGGCAAAACAAGGGGGGAAATCCTAGAGGAATGCAGGGTACCACTATAAAGTTTCCATAGGAACGGCGGGGGTGTTTTAGTCCCATCAACATTCATGTATTCATTCAAATTAGAGTGAACACATATTTTGCTTCGTGATGCTCTGTGCCTTCTTAAGCCACCAATGCAGTCACTCACAGAGCTAGTGTGAGCCCCTGCTAGGGAACAAGGAGGTGCCCCAGTCCCACAGGACCATCCACAGCCTTTCTGTGCCCTGCCTCTAACGAAGGGAAAGAAGAGCCCCTGGTGGGCATGACCTGGTTTCCAGACACTGTCAAATTTTACTTCCTCTGATGAGTGATGTGACTCAAGGCAAAACCGCAGGGCCTGGAGGAGGAGAACTCCCTGACACTCTGCGCCCTGGCGCAGAGAACCAGCTCCTATTCCAGGAGCTCCGCCTGGGTCACACACCTGCTGGAAGGACTGTCTCTGGAGTACTAAATTTCTCCCATTTTCTTCACTCCAAATTCAATATTAGATGACTTCAATTTAAGGCAATTTTCAAGCCATGATTATATCAAACAATCTCATTGGAGGGAAAGTAATTTTTGGCAAAATCCCAAGCCAAAAGACTTTCTATCTGAGAAAATTATATGCCAAGGCTGCCAGCTCGGGCGGAGAGCTCAGCAGCAAAGCACAGCTCCGCCACCACTCACCTGTCTGGTCTGCACAGCACTGCATGAGACCACAGGACCGGAAAATGCTGAGATAACTCTGAAATGTCTTGGGCCAAAGAATGAGATACTTGTACCCTGTCGGAAGAAAATGATAACATCCAATGCGTTTCCCATCTCAGCACCGAGCACTCATCATGCTTTTGTTTAAAGCCCAGCTCTCCCTCCCAACCTGTCCAAATGCTGCCCAAGACTTCACTCATCAAGAACGTCTGCTCTTCTCCAGCCCTCATGAATCTGCCTCTGCTCTGACCACCTGAAGATCTTGAAGCCCTTACACATTAATGTGCTCTGCTTCCCAAAGGAGCTGTCGTTGATCTCCCAGTGTTGCCCAAGAGTATCCAGAGGAAAGGCCAGGTTTCATGTTGCACTCAAATTTGCCTTATCTACAGGCTGAGCTTAGGAGCCAACTCCTTCCTGGTTAGTTAGTTCTCCAACTGTTCTCGATCCTTTCTCAGCACCTACCATGACATATGGAGGGCTTTTCTTTCTCAACCCATAAGGAAAAGTTCCTTGAGCACTGAGATCATGTCTAGGAGGCAATCCGACCCCAGAAAATGGTGCAAAGCAAGCGTCCTCGAGCGTCATGGGAAGAGTGAGCAGGTCTGTGCACAAGGACGTGAGGGGGCTCTACAAACCCATGCCTGCTGCTGATCAGCTTCAGTGACTCAGGAGCAAGACTGCAGAAAAGAGGTCATTTTCCTTTGTGCTTAGTGAAAGCTGAAGAGAGCAGGCCATTCTTAGCAAGCAAGTGTAGGAGAGAAATGTGTAACAGAAGCAGTCTGTAGTCATGTCAAGGTTTGCTAATACTCAAAATGGAACTTCAGTTTTGTCAGCATGATAATCTGTATCCTTTGACAGCTGAGCATGACTTATTTTTGCAGCAAGGAGGCAAAATAACTAGGTTTTAGCTAGTTGCACTGGGAATGCAACTTTGTGAAATTTTTGTCAAAGACAAATATACATTATCTCATTTACTTGCTTTCCCAGAGTGTAGAATGCAGAGAAGCACAGAGCTTTAGCATTGAAGATGACTACATTCTTATGTATAACTATCATTTACATAAAAAAAACCAACTAAAAATGTTACCATGACCAAAATACCCATGACAGGTGGGCTTCATTATTCAAAAATTACCTCATTTAATTCTTTCAACAGCTATTGGAAGTCACTCACACTGTTGCAGGTATTTTATAGGCAAGACAAAGGAAGCTTAGAGTTATTTAATAACTTTCCCAAAGTCGCTAAGCTAGTAAAAAGGCAGCGCTGAAGGTTGAGCAGAGCCTGATTGACTCCAGAACTCCAAACCCAGCCCTTTCACTTACCAGTGGGTACAGCGTAAGTGTTGCTCAGCTCCGAAGGAAAATGCCATGCTCAAGGTTTGCCTCAGGCTGAAGAATAGTAAACCTCCTGGAGCTAAGGGTTTGACAATTCATTCTGGCAACATACGGCCTATCTACTCAATGTGTAGTGGGAGAAAGTTAAAAGAAGAGGAATGTTTGTATTAAATTCTGTCATGTGTAAGGACTATGCAATAAGATTCAACCGCTGGGGTACACACAAAGTGCAAGTATGGGCTCCTTGTTCAAAGATTCTTGAGAATTTCAAGACTGATATCACAGGGCTCTTCCGAGTGCGGAGCCTGGACAAATGCACAGGTTATTGGCCCATGAAACAGGGTTAGTGCTAAGGACGGAAGTGCTGTGTACGTGAAGTCATCCTCCCAGGGATGACTAGTATCCTTGAGGTTAGATTTCAGCATGTAGACTTGGAGGAGACATAAAAACTTTCAGACTAAAGTTTATTGATCTTTCTTCTCATAACAAACTGTGAAGGAAGTAATAATTTTTCTATTTTTCAGATGACAAAACTAAGTCTTAGGGAGGTTAATTAAATAACTTTTCCAGCTAGGAGGTACAGAACAGTAATTAAGGTCATGGACTTTGAATCAGACAAATCTAAGTTCCTGTATTATAATTATATGTATGTGATATTAGAAAAATCTTCAGTGAATTATATTTTCTTCAGTTGTGCAATGGAAAATATATCTGCCTCACAGGGCTGTCATGCAGATGGAGGTAAAGCAAGTAAAGTGCCTTGTACAGGGCAAATACTCAGTAGACTAGGACAATCATTAAAGTCACATATGCCATAAAAAGCCATGCTGGAATTTCTTCTCTGAAGATGGCACTGGTACTTCTAACTTTCATTTCAGAAAATGAATGGATTGAAAAAAAAGTAGAACATGAACTACCTTCAAATTGAGCTTGAGGCTACAGCAAGAAGTCATTGGATATACTCATAAATGAAATAAATAGGTCACAGATGTGTACATACCATATCTTTTCTCTAGTATGAGAAACTGAATATGTAAATGAGTTCTAGGATGTATGATAGATATTGTAAAATAGAAAATATTCTAACGAAAAAGGGGGTAGGGGTAAGTAACGAAGGGAGAGAAAACATTTGATGGTAAGGAAAAAAAATGAAATGAAGTTTATGTATACAGGGAGCAGGGAGTTATAGCATGGGCAGGGGAATAAGAAAAAATGAGAATTGAGTCATATAAGATACTGGTACAAATTCTCAATGTTGATCGCGATCATGATGTGTATATAAAATGTACCAGTAAAATCAGTTACAAATATTGAAGGCAAAATCCATGAAATACAAATTCTATTGAATGTGGATTGATGGACTTATTTTACAAATGAAGAAATTGAGATTTTAAAAAAACTAAAGAGGGGAAAGAAAAAATTGTGATGGTAATAAAAAAATGGAAATAAAGTTTATGTATCTAGGGGGTGGGGCATTGTGGGGTGGGTAGAGGAATGGGAAAAAATGAGAAGCAAGTCATGTCATATACTGGTACAAATTGTCAATGTTGAGTGTGATCATGATATGTGTATAAAAGTATCCTTTCCGTGATTTTTTAAAAAAAGAAGCCAATTTTTAAAAAAAGCAGGGACATGTTTAGACAGAAGTTGCACAAGTAGGAAACAGCAAAACCGGAGTTGGAAGCCTTGTCTGCCAAACGGAATGTGTTTTAAGCCTATTTCTAGGACTTTCTCTGAATACCAGTGATGTTACCTTCCTGAAGCAAAATCATAGATAGTGCTTTGAAATTTTCTCTAGAATGTAGACCATTACCTGTCTGTAAATGCTAACAGTTCGAGCCTCAAATTTAGACCTCTAATCTGTCTTTCAAATGAGCTGTCTCCAGTCACAGAGACACACGGTGATTTAAAACTAGTCCAATTATTGTCTTACACACTCTCCTACACGCTGACAACTGGCAATTTTTTTTTTTACTTAATCCAATAAACATTGTGTCAGTGTTATAATGCATATTTTCTGAATGTTAGAAATAATACTTTATTCTATTTAGAAATTTTAAATGTACCAGAAATCCTGATTCACTCCTTGACTGTTTTAATCTGAGAGCATCTAAAGACAGGAAAAGTTATGCTTTGTCTCCAATGCTCCTGTTGTCATCGGGGTCCAAGCAGAAAGGGGTCCATGTGTCATCCACAGGGCCTTTCCCTCTCCCTTTCCCACGGGCCGCAGAGCATCTCTGCAGCAGTGGGCAGTGGCAGGTCTGAGGTGCTGACCTGAGCAGCCAGCCAAGGATTCCTCAGGACCCACGAGAGGTTACCAAGGGGACACTGACTTCCGGAGCAAAACCGCTTCCGACACCAGTGTGGAGCTCCAAGTAGACTCTCTCTAATCACGAGTCTTTCGTGTTGTGTTTACTCACATCTTCCTTTTTTTAAAGAAGCAGGGCATGGGACTGGGAAAGATTAAGAATCAAGATATATCATGTACTGGTCCAAATTCTTAATGATGAATGTCATCATAAGTTCTACCTAAAACATACCAATAAACTCAATTTCTAAAAATTGTGAAATATTTTATGCATATTAAGAAAATATTAAACACAAACAGACAAATAGCAGTGAGACAAACAAATGTTTATCCATTGTTCACTTTAACAATAAAGGGTAATAAACACCTTTTAAAATGAGCTTCACCTTTGTTTGCCTTGCTTAGGGTACAGAGATAACGTCATGCTCATCCCTGGGTCATGGGTACTTGCCTGCCTTTCTTCTTAACTCTGTCTATGTATGCACCCTTGAGAATTTATCTTCTAAACTTTACCTGTTCACAGTCTTGATGCATGTGGACTCACACATGTCCTACTTCTAGGACATCTTCGGCACAGCACTGTGCTTCTGCAGTTCACCCATGTAAATACATGTGTTGTGGTTTCACTTTTTCAGTTCGTATATTACTGAACACATTCAGTTCATATATTACAACACAACTCACATGTCTTCTCTACTGGCTCCTGCTACGGCTTGGATCTGAAATGAGCCCGAGTTCGCCCCAGCATGGCAGTGCCAGGAGGCAGTGAGAACTGTGAGCTGCCGGGTCTCATGAGCGGTTTGGATAATCCGGCCAGGCTCTCCAGGACGGTGGAGCTCCAGACCCTTATATGTCTCATTTTCGCTTCCCAGCTACCGGGGTAAGCAGACCTGCCCCACCAAGCATTCCCTCCCACGACCTGCCGCTCAGCACAGGCCACAGGCGGCAGTGCGCTCAGTCTTGGACGAGCCCTCCGAACCCCGGGAGCCAACCCGGACCTTTCCTCTTTTGCTTTCGTGCGGTACTGGGGAGGGGTCCAATTCCAAGGGCCCTCGTGCTTGGAAGGTAGCGCGGTGTCCCTCGAGCTAAATTCCCAGCCCCTTTTTCCTCTTTTGATTCCTTTCTAATCTCAGGTATTTTTGTTTTACAGTAAAAGAACACTGACTTACAGACCTCTATTTTTTTTCCTAGTTTTTTGCATAATAAGTTTCCACGATGATGTTTATATATGTCCAATTACATACACTTTCCTGAATTTGACTACCTTATATTATACACATTTACTTTGTGAAAATATTCCTTAACAAAGTAACCCTACCTGTTTATACCTACTAACTTACCAGCTCTGTATGAAGGTTCTTGTTATTCTACATGCATATAAACTTTTAGTATTGACGGAATTTTTGATTTTTGCCAAGACAGAGGTGTTCTATCATCTCACTTTGTAGTATCTTGATAAGCTTAAGCATTTCTCTGTACATATAAGAAGACATTTCTATTTCTTCTGTGGAAATTCTATTGTGCCTTTAACTATTTTCCTACCATGCTATTCCTCTCCTGAGTGTCTTGTAGAAGTTTTTTTAGCTTTTTCAGCTGATTGCTCACATAGTTGATTCGCATGGATAACTCTTGGAAGAAATAATCGTGAGCATAATCACTTCTAAGTTCTTCTCAGAATTCAGCAAGAAAAAAATTTAAAATACATCTGAATACCTTTGAACATACTCTTTCATTCTGACTCCAAAGTTAGGAAAAGTGCTGGAAATGGGTAAAGATTAAGGATCAAACGTTTTCAGCAGAATCTTAAGAGGAATTTTGTTCTTCTACCACTGTCTTCATCTTTTTGGTGTGACAGCATAATTAAATACAGTACTTCATTTTAATGTGAATTCTTAATTCCCCTCACGATACCAGTTCGAAATTACAGACAGGGACAGAAATATTGTGGGAGAGGATGAGAAGAATGTGGGGCCAGAGGCAGGAACCGCACCGGTGTTGCCTCTGTCTTCGGGGTGTATCGTATTTTTAGGACGAGGAGGGAAACGCACTCTGAGCCGGCTTCGGTTACTCGCGTTGCAGACGGTTTCCACGCCTCAAACAGCTCTAATGGGTTTGTCGGCTGACATAAATTAAAACCAGACCAACCTTGGTTCTGACTCTCATTTGGCCTTCTGCAGATTTCCCTGCCTCCCCCTGGCCCCCGTCCTACCACTTCTCCTGTTCCGTCTCCAGTGACTCCCACTTCACTCACATCGGCGGCTTTCTCGGAGACGCCCCGGCCCTGGCTCCCTTCTGCGGGAGGCAGGAGCGTCTCCTCTCTTGTCCTTCTTCTTTCTAACCATTTCAGGTACCTGACTCCTACCCAGCATCCCGAGGAAGATTCTGAAAGGGTGAGAAGGCTTGGGGATCAAATGAGTTTTTTTCTTGAGACCAGGAAACTTCAGTTTAAGTCAAACTTTTATTTTAGGAAAATATTCTTTTTGTATTAAGGCAATCATTTACATTTTTTAGTCATTTTAATAACCAAGTACACTCTGTAGAGTCATAAAATATCTAAGCACAGGGTTGGGGATTTAGCTCAGTGGTTCAGGCGCCTGCCTTGCAAGTGCAAGGGCCCAGGTTCAGTACCCCGGTAATCACATACAATATTGGGAATCAGTACCACACACCACAGTGCCGGGCATGGTGGCTCACGCCTGTCATCCCAGCACTCGGGAGGCAGAGGCAGGAGGATTGCTGTGATGTGAGTTGGAGGCTGAGCTCAGGGCCAGCCTGAACCACAAAGCGAGACCCTGTCTCAGAAAAAAACCAAAAACAAAAACAAACCAAAAACCCATCTAAGCACAAAGTGTATCCAGCTCTGGGAGGACATGATAGAAAAATAAAAAGCACTGCTCTCAGTCAGGGCTGAGTTCAGTCCCCAGCCCTGGCCCTTCCCAGGGAGGAGATCTCCCTCTGAGCCCCCGTCTCCTCTGCAGCACGTTTCAAGTTTAGACAAGGGGGGAGATTTTCCCTGAGATAAGGGAGGAAACATAGGCCATGGCTGCCCTGGGTTCTAAGTTAAGGTCAGAGACGTATACGCTCAGGAGCAGAGACAGAGGCACCGGTGTGAGGCGCTCCAAGGGGGAGGCAGCAGCAGCTCAGCCAGCCCTGCGCAGTGGGCACAGAAATGACGGGACAAAAGCTGGTTTTAGCCCCACGACAGTTGGAGGAGATTGTTAAGATCCCAGCATACTAACACCCTGGTTTTCTCCACACCCGAAAACCTAATCTCTCAAAGGGACCGGGGATACTGGTAAGAAGAGGAAATGGGCACTGTCTGGCTAAACCAAGCCAGTGCCTACTCTGAATAGCTCTGTGCCCTCTGCCCTCCCTGAACCTTGTAGCTTTGGTTACAGGCCCCTAGCCCACACTTAGGGACACGTCCACTGTGTGAAACACCAGTCCCTTCCCTAGCCTGGCCCTGTCCTCTGTCTACTCAGCTCTGACCATCCTTAAAGAACCAATAAAATATGAAAAAAACAAAAACCTCCTTCATATTCTTTCTTCTACAATCCCAAATTAAAGGGCTTCCTTCCTTCAAAATGCTCCCGCCTATTTTCATCTTAGTGTATAGGACTGATATGTAAAATTTTAAAGATGACTTTAGAAAACTCAGTAAAGAACCAATATTATTTGAAAGCTCCCAGGTAGGGAAGTCACAGGAGATTTTGTAACACCCTTTCTAACTGGATAGTTCACTGAATCTTTTTGCTGGACTCCTAGCAATAAGAGACCAGGGCTCAGATGTCTAGTTGGGTTACATGGCCCTTCACTTCCTCCCTCTGCCCCCCGTCTTTACCATGCAGCCAACCCTGGGCCCCTTTTCTATTCCCCAGGCTCACAGTGGGGTCGTGAGACACACAGTCCCTCCAGAATGAAACTTGGCCTTGCTCCTCCTCAAGCCCCCTTCCACCATCAGTCCTGCCAGGCCCGCCTTCAGAGTGTCTTTGGGGCTCAGCACCTCTGTATTCACAATGAAACTGTGCCTTAGTTCAAGTATTCCTCAGTCACCACTTGTTCTACAAATAAAAAATCTCCGGAAAGGTCTTCCCACTCGTCACCTCACTAGAAATCCATTTTCTGTACACTTCTTTGGAGAATGCTGCCAATTTTCAGGTCGGTGTGTCCCTCCCTTCTGCCATCAGCCTTGGTCTGTATGGCCCATGTTTCCAATATCCTGCAGGGATCTCCAAATCCCTCATGGTTCCATGTGGTGCTCCCCACAAACTAACCCTGGGTCGTCTTATCTTCGTCTTTTCTTACCCATGCAGTGTCAGATTTTCTTCATCCTTTAATGGGTGCATCACATCTTTATGGCTGCATGATGGTCCTTGGCCAAGAACTCTTCTACCGAATCCTCTGCTCTGAGTGGACAACTTCACCTAGCATTCATATCTTGATTCATCCACTTATCCAACAAACACACATAGAGTACACAAATGCTCGAAGATTCTTCTCAGCAGGAAGACTGCAGTTTGTAAAAACCAGTAAAAAAAAAAGAGGCAGTTTAGAGGACAAATCTATTAGCTTACTGTCACCCCAGCATAAAATTATCACCAGGTTCACCTGATACACATAGCTAATGGGGTGCATACTCCTGGTTGTGACTTTGGGATTAAGGCATGCGTACTATAGACTTTACATAATGAAGTGTGGTTGGCATTACCTTTACGCAACTGAATGTATTTTAGCTCTTTTTCTCACTTCACATTTTCCTGTATCCATACAGCTCTCAGTGGGGCTAATTTTCTTTGATACTCACACTGAGTTACTGCCATCACGAGACAGACCAAAACCAGGCTATGTGTGAACCTCCAGTCCCCCCTTCTGACTCAAGTCTTCATAGCTTCTTCTTCTTTTGGTTAAAATAGTTCTCTGGGATTCACTGTATAGAAGGAAACAAAGAGAAAACAAAAGCCCACACACTGGGTGGGGTTGAAGATTAAAGACAAATTTGCAGAGATAATTGCAGAGGTGTTATAAAGGGACTTAGACAACAGAATAAGAAATCGATGGTTTAGAAGCATCACTAGGACCCACGATTGCATTAAGACAAGCAAGTTATTTTGAAATGTCTTTTGATGCTGAATGTTTTATCATATTACAGCTCTGAGTCTGGCCTACCAGGGTCAAGAGATTAAAATGGTCTTGGTCATTATCATCATCAAACACAGACCCAAAAACCTCATAAAGGCCTTAAGGCCTACATGGTCAGGATTCCATTTTTTCACTTCTCATACTGCACCTGGGGCTCAGGACCACAGAGCACTGCTCAGGTCCACTGCTAATTACATTTTCCTTTTTTTTTTGAGACAAGGTCTCGCTTTGCAGTTCAAGCTGGTCCTAAGCTCACTATGTAGCCCTGGTGAGCCTCGAACTCACAGCAATCCTCCTGTCTCTGCTTCCTTAGTGCTGGGATTACAGGTGCCAGCCACCATTTCCAGCACTGTGGTATATGGTGCTGATTGCTGATGGGCATGAGTATCCACACCCAGCATTGTTGTATGTGGTTACCGAGGATCAAGCCCAGGCCATTGCACTTGCAAGACAGGTGCCAGGACCATTGAGCTAAATCCTTGGCCCCTAAACATTTTCTTTTCCACTCACTGTGTATGTAAATCTGTAGTGCCTAGAAAGGACTGTTTATAGCTATTTGAGTCATAACTTCTAAAACTTCAAATGCTAAAACCTAGGTATCTTGGTTTAATTTGTAAATTCCATTATTATGTTGAGAAAAACTAGAAATTCTCTCAAAAGTCAATCATGTACTTTTCTAGTTAGTTGTAAATTTAACATAATTAAATTGTTAAATATCTGAATACAGTTTAATCAACTTTTTGTGATTTTTTTATTTGTCTACTTGTCCGGAGGCCATCCTCTAGTTACTCACCCAAATCGGAGGCCAGGTGTGGCGAGGAAGGGACTGGAACCGGGAATCAGTTCGTACATAAAAGAAGGGATAATATTCTAGGGAGCCAGACTTAAGCAGTCAAAAGACCTCAGAAGCAGGCTGACACTTTGTAAGAGAAAAGTCTTGAAGTCAATGATTTTGCCCTGTCTGTGGAGTTCCAGCCCTCTCATGATCATCTCTGCCTATCAGATGGCCTTGCAGACTTGGGACTCGAGTAGCCGCTGGAGTGCACAGGCCAGTTCTGTGTAGTAAATCACACGCTTGCACACCCACATCCACACCCGTCTCCTACCAGACGGCTTCTCACACTGAACTTTGACAGACTGCATTTACAGTTTCTTGGGCTGAGCGGCTCCTAGACCTCAGCTCTGGGAAAACCGAGCACAGACGGCCCTGCGGACGCTCGCAGCCGGCTACGTCCTCCTCACCTGCGTACTTCCTTGTAGTTATGGACGCGCACACACACGTACGTGTACATCGTCTATTGATTCTGCTCCCTAACCTGCCCACGTTGCCTTTTGAGAGTGTGTACTTCCAGGACCTGCATTTCGTGGGTGATACCTATTTACCCGGGAATTCGTTCAGCAGCCTCCACGCGCTGGCATGGTGCTGAGGTCTGAGACTGAGGCCATCACAGTCAAATCCTTCCAGGAAACTTGCGGACTGCTGATTTCTATGAGTTGATCCTTCTAATCCTTTTGGAAATTAGCCCCAACTATCAAAAAACCACACAAACTTCAAGTCAAAAAATTCATTTAGAATATTTGACCTAGTGCAATTATTTTTATTTTATTTTTACATTTAATTTGTATTTAATTTCAATTTAATTTAAAATTTGATTTCTAATTATTTTAATCAGTCATATGTCAGTCTAAGTTGTTTCTGCTGCTTACTAGACCCACATGTGGCTCCTCCCCCAAAGACACGGTCGCTGTGCACATTAACGAAGGTAACACTCGGAGAGAAGCACCGTGCCCCCACCCGACAGCCAGAGAGGACTTGTGCGTGATCTAGAAATCCGTGAACGTGTGAATGAGGCTAAAAGTAATGTGCTGAACAGGTTTGTTCAGCAAGGCAGTATGATCACTGGATATTTTCTAAATTCAACTTTTAGAATGTTTCTCTGTGGATAAAACTTCAGGCTCCAAATTCTAAAATATACTCATGTATTTCATTTTGGGGGAACATGTTTATTTTCTTTGCCCAAAAGCAATAACCAGCTTTTGAAACATAATAAAGAAAAAACAATGTTTCTCCCTGATTTTCAGCCATAATTGAGGTTACTGGGGCATTCAACAGCACTACTGATCCAGTCAGTAATTAGCCCTTCATTATACATTTGTTGAAGTCTATCATAAACCAGATGCTGGACAAGGAGCTGCGCATTTGGAGTGAAATATTATCATCTTTGGATCCAAGGAGTCTCTTTCGGGCATTAACAGACAAACAGATTTATATTACAGAACAAATAAACCCTACCGCAGCCCACTAATACCCTGGAAGCTTGGAACAAAGGCATCTAAATTAGAGCCCTTAGTGAGAGAGAGCTTCCTGCAGAATACAGTCCTGAAATTATGTTTAAAGGATGGGGAGTAACAGATTCCAGAGAAGTCCCTTAAAGAAAGAAGAAATGGCCTGACCAATCTCCGGCAGCTACAATAATCACCTTTCACTTAACACTTACTTTTCATTCTCTTAAATGTTCTTTGTATTAATTTAGACCACTTTTTTCAATTATCAATTTTTCTCACAAGAGAAGAAAGGAAGGCAACTTTAAAGTGACCTCAGATCTTCAAAACTTTGCTCCCTGATCACGGCCTCTATCCAAGGATTCGGAACAATAGCAATGCTTCAGAGTTTCAAGGACCCAGGGCACCACTTAAAACATTCATTTTCTTGATCAACTTACTCTGGCAGAAAATAGACTTCCTTGGAGCCAGCGACCTCATCATGCCTTTACCCAATGTGTCAGCACATTTTTGCCTTTATTGCCTTTTTTATTTCTTACCATGAACTTTTTTGAGGCAATACAAACAGGAGAGGGGATAAGCAAAGTGGGCGTGACTGGTGAAGGAGTGAGTCTGTGCCAGTTAAGAGGGGTCATTCTCTCCGACCTGTGACAATAGCTGATGGAGCCATACCTCACACAGGACTTGCATCTGAATTTGAGGCATAAAGAACGTGGCGGGTATAGTTGAAAATACTCCCAAACAAGCCTTAAGTGGCCCACAAAGAATAACGTAAGTTGGCTAGGGATTTAGCTCATGTGGTACCATGCTTACCGTGGAAGCACAAGGGCTTGAGTTCAACCCCTGATACAGCAAAAAAAAAAAAAAAAAAAAAAAAAAAGAATAGCATACATGTTTTGTGTTGATGACCCTGTTCAGTAATATGTTTATGTAAATGAATAATTCATACAGGAATAAGAATCTATAATAAATGACACTCATGCAAAATAAAATGTAAGGCATTTCATGTTAATTATTTAAAAGAGTATTTGTATAGCTGAATTGAAAACCTCAAACGTGATTTGTCTCCACTTTATAAACTCCTGCTCAATATTTAATGCCAGCGATAAGTCTCTAATTTCTACAGGCTTAGGTAATGCATTCTGGGACAGGAGAATTAGAACTGGAATCAAGAGATGGGAGGGCAGGTCCAGCCCCAATCACTTTTTGATAAAGAGCCCTTAAGCATTTATGAATCTCCTGTGATACTTTGGTGTCCAAGGTTTTATACTACTTGTCCAAAATACCAAGAGGGTCTTGGAAGATATTTGTGTCCACATTTGGCTTTGGCTACACTGCACTACCCAAGGGGGTGAAAAAGCCCTGGGCCACTTGTCTCCTCATAGGCTTATTAATACCAATCAATAAAAGGCCTTTCTATTTCTTTGGGCATTTTCACTCATTCTCTTATTCCCTGCTCATTAAAATTCTAAATTATATGTAAAAGTGACTATTCTTTTTTTAATTTAATCTTTATTGGTACGTTATGAATACACATCATCATCGCATTTGACATTGAGAGTTTGTACCAGAATATGACATGACTTGATTATCATTTTTCCCCTTTCCCCCTGCCCTGCAACCCCACCCCCTACTACATAATCTTTGTGTCCTTTTTTTCTTTATTATTACCACATTCATTTTTCCCTCATTATTTTTTCCTACACTCTCTTCCCTTTTAAATATTTTCTGTTTCACAATATCAACTATATATACTACAACTCATTTACAACTTCATTTTCTCATACCAGAGAAAAGATACAATGTTTATACATCTGTGACCTGTTTATTTTGCTTATGAAGACGTCTTCAAGGTACATCCATTTGAGTATGAATGACTTGATATTATCGTTTTTAATGGCAGAGTAATACTCCATTCTGTAAAAGAACCACATCTTCTTTATCCAGCCTCCAGTTGATGGACATTTGGGTTGTTGCCAAGACTTAGCAATCACAAACTGAGCTGCTATAAACATGGGTGCACATATGTCACTGTGACATGAATCTTTTAATTCCTTTGTGTATATGCCTAGCAGAGTGATGGCCAGGTCAAATGGGACCTCCAATCCTAGCTTTTTTAGAAATCTCCACACTGATTTCCACAGAGGTTGTACAAGTCTACATTCCCACCAACAATGGAGAAAGGTTCCCTTTTCTCCGCAGCCTTACCAACATTTGTTGCTGGCTTAATTCTGAAAAAGCAGCCATTCTTTGTGGAGTGAGATGATATCTCAGTGTTGTTTTCATCTCCATTTCTTATTCACTGCTCATTAAAATTCTAAATTATATGTAAAAGTGACTTTTCTTAAACAGTAACATAATCTTAAAACAGCTAAAAGATTCTCCCACCCCTTGCATCTGGATGAAAGATGATATGCATAAGAATTGTACGCATACTATCAATTAACCACAGATTATTTTTCAGAAAATAGATCTGGTTCAGCATCAATATTAATTTAGTTCAAAGACACCCAAGGTTTTAGCTCATTTGTGAAAACTATCCTTGGAAGAAGCCAGAAAGCGAGAGGGAGGGCCAGGCACCGAGAAGAAAGTTTGTCACCCTGGCCACAACCCTAAGGGTGGCAGGAGTGATCCCCACGGTTGTTCTCAGACCCCTCAGACAGCAGAAAAATTTGATACCTTTTCATCCTAACTTCCTAAACCCCTTAATATAGACAATCTTTTCTTATATGAATAGCTAAATTTGATTTTCCAAAGACAGTTGGTACAGGTAGGCCCCATTTGAGAGTTCTCTTTATCGTGGGACTGTTTCCCAAATAATTCAGATTCAATAAAACTGGCAAGTATCTTTTGTCATTTGATTTTTCAAATATTAGTAACTTAATCCATATGTTGCATAGTCACAAAAATTTCTACAATGTAGTTTCAGATTTTTAAGAGCCATTTGTTTTCCCAGGAGGTTCTCTGTCTCAATACTTTTCTGGAACTATTTTTAAATTAAATTTCAAGATAGGCAGCTGTCTTGTCCTCACAAAACGTATATCTTGAAATTTTAGCTTGGAAATGGATTCCAAAATGTTATTTTATTTGTAGACTATTTGCTCTGAGGTCAATGGTGGGTAATTTATCTCCGTTTTGTGTGGCTTTGTGAGCCACTCATGGGGGAGGAAGGACTACTGCAGAACGCAGACACTCAGTGCGTCCTGAGGCGCTATTTAAGGAGCATGACATCTGCCTTCTATCTCAAGAGTCAAGAGAAGAGACCAGTTTCCTTCTCATGTTGGAGCTCTGTTTCCCCACGGTGCTGGTTTCATGGGTAACATTTCTTTTGTAGAAGTCTCATTACTACATGGCCCTGGAAGGTTAATTCCCCACATGCAGACAAGCAAGGACATATCTGTGTCCTTCCGGTGAGTAAGGTTCAGGGCTCAGCCTCAGCAGTCGTTTTACCCCTGGGCAAAGGCCTCAGCAACAGCCCCAAATCTGCCTCTTTTCTTTTTTTTTAACTTTGTCTTCAAAACTACACAGGTGTTTCTCAAGAATGGCGCGGAAATCTGCTCTATTCCTCTTCTCTACACTTGGCTTACGCTCACCTTCTCTTTCCCATGCTGCAACTGTCACTTCTGCACTGCTGCCTGCTGTGCAAGCTGAGAACTCAGAGGCTTCAAATTTGTCTTTGTTTTTCTACTCATTTTAAAAGTAGAGCTAGCCTTTTAACAGCCTTTTACCACCCGAAGGAAAGCACACCACAGAGATTTTCTGATACAGCGATTAGATGTGGGGCCTCCGGAGGCTGTCTGCCTGTCTCAGAGTCACACAACTGACCTAGCTGTGTGATCTCAGCAAGTCCCTTTAGTCCCTGGGCCTCGGCTTCCTCAGCTGCTAAGAGGAAATGACAAAACGCTTCCCTAAAAGGATAAGCATGACCAACAGTGAAGGACAGAACAACGCCTGGCATTCCACTGTGCAGTGGGAGGAAGCAGTGGCTCTGGGGATCTCAGGCCTTCCAAGAACCCTGAACCTTTGCCTCAAGAAGCATCTGCTTGGGGTGCACCATTTATTTCACTACTATCTGCAGGCATCTTGCTGTGCGCCAGGTACTGTGCCAAGCACTAGGTTATTACTTTGTTCCCACAAAGACAAAAATCATGACTCACTTTTATAACAGGAACAAAGGAGGCAGTGGAGGGAATCAGCTGCTTCTCCTCTCTAGCTAACTCCCGTCAGAATCAGTGTGCTGAGCCCAGAGAGCCCAGCGTGTCCCGAAGGGACCTCACCCACCAGAGAACCGTTCAACTAAAAAGCACTGATACTTCAGGGAGACGGCACTGAGAACAGGAGCGGAGGGCTGTTCTGTGAAACAGACAGCATTCCACATTAGCAGCTTCTGCCCCGCAGACCGGGCTCCCAAGCCAGCTAACAGGCCCCTGCTCCTCGGAAAGAGCTAGAATAAAGCTTCATCGTACCTCCCTTTCAGAGGCCCGGGGACAAGTACACTGCTCATTAGTGGCAAGTGTAGCTGCACGTGGAAATCCCAGCGTATTGAAAAGAGAATGCAACCCGGAGGAGCCATAAATCACCTGCCCTGACTCTACACCTCACTGAGGATGAGGCTGGAGGGTTGTTTGTGCAGAATTTAATTTGATTCGCCAGCCACTACACAGGCCTTTATGTTTGTTAATCTGCTACAACTCTAGCTGTAAAGCTGACTCAGGCATTTGGAGCTTTTTGTTCTTTTTTGGCCAGAATTGTAGGCAAAGTCAGTAAATATATTCTGTTCCAGCCCTGCTTCTGCACATGTTGTGAGCGCTCAGGTAAAGGAGACACGTTGATCGGGCGGCAGGGCAGACTGGTTCCTGTGATGGCGGGTGAACCACAGCTGGACACAGCTGGACGTGGACCAGGTATAGCCTGTTTATTCTCATGTAATGACCAAAGCACAGTGGAAAATATTCAGCAGAGTATCAACAGTTACTGGATGCTCTTTCAAAGGACAGACGAAGAAAGGGACACTATGACCACCTTATTTTTGGGTCCCAGTCAGCCATCTGAATCTCTGGTCTTAGGATTCTCGCCCTCCTGCTTGCGTCTCCTGTCAGGATAGCTGCTTTCTGTGCCACGTGCGGCCTGAGCCAAGGTCTTGGTGCGTGCAAGCTCGTCTCCAGGTCTTGGTTCCTGCTGTCCAGCCACAGCCTTCCCTTTGTCCATTCCCTCCCCCGACTGAAACCAGTCTCTTCCCGCTCCTCCGCTCACTCGTGGCTTCAACCACTGAGCTACCACACTCCAGCACGTCGCCAGCGTCCTGCACCCACTCACCCCGTTTCGAGCCTGTTCCACAAGGCGTGGCCATTCCCTGTTACAGATGCAGCCGTCCAGCCATCCTGTCCAAGGCCGCCTCCCTCTGAATGCTCTCCTGTCTCCGACAGGTACAACTCACCTGAAGACTCACATTTCCGCTCCTACATTTGCTTGTCCTTTCTTGTTTTCATAGTCTAAATCATCTTATCTTCCCTATAAAATTATGATGCTCTAAATACAATGATTATATTTCATTCATCCAATGTATTTCTCTGCTTTTGTTTTACTATGTGCATTTTATTGAATTAATTTGGGCTGAGCAACAACCTATCCTTTGGCAATACTGCTACTGCTTTTCACCCTCTGTATGTTAGGAATTCATAAGCCAATGTTTTCATACATTATAATTATAACAAGTAATTCTAAACATCTCTCTGTCATTATGATTAATCCAAGAACTCTGAATAAATGAAGAGGGTAAAATCAAATAAAATCTTACCTAACAAGAAAGGGAAGTAAAAATGATGGGAGTTCAAAGATAGCGTAAGAGGAAAGAAATCAAAGACAGAAGGGTATAAACTCTCTCATAATTCTGATTTAGAAAAGAGTCAGTAAGAACGGAGAAACCTTGGGTGAAGTGGAAGGAGGCGGAGGACTCCTCACCTCCAGAGTGATGCTACAAACTCAGCCTTCAGGAAGAAGACACCAACCCAACGGAGATTCACCCAGAGGTGGTGTAGAAATGAAGTCAGGCAGAGAACGAGCATGCAGGAGCGTCGTACAAACTGGTGACCGAGAAGCAGGAACTCAAAACAGCACTGCTGTGTGTGACATAGGACATCTGTCACCAAAATGTCAGTGTTTCCACACAAGCAATCAGAGCACTTTGACGGTGAGCATTACGACATTTAGTGCTCACGTCACACTCTTGTGCGTTCTTGATCCTCTGTGGCAAACGGAACTGTGTCTTGCTGGTCTGTGTGGAAGGCGGGTGGAAAAAACCTGTCCCCTGCAGGAAGCAGTGACGCTCCATATGTTGCGTAGTAAAAGCAGAGTGAGGTGAAGAAAATGGCACTACGCTAGACGGGAAGATGATACAGAAAAAATAAGACAACTTTCATCCTGACACTTTTCACAGACGATTCGGGGTCTGTCTGTAGAAACCTAAATGTACAAGGCCTTTTCTGCAGCTACTGGCAGATAGAAACTGCTCAGCTAGCACATGTCTAAGCTTCTGCAAGAATGTAAACTGTGCAATAATTTTTTTTACATCTTTAGACACCTAGAACAGAAACCCTAAACACCCAAGTGTCAAAATAAGACAGATAACCCAATAAATTTGCTACAGCAGGGACAGAGAAACAAACACGGCCTTCTGTTATACGAATATCTGCTAACTCGCTCAGACCACCGGCCTGAAACCTTAGCCTGCCACACATCTTTCCTGGCGGGCTGTTTATTTAGATTCCTGAAAGCCTCTTGGCGCCCATTTTTAATTTTCAGCTTGTTTCTTGTCAGCTTTCTGAAAAGCATAGCGAGACCCACTGTTTAACAAAAACATACGCAAGTGAGGGCAGCTGGGAATGGACGCGAGGGCTGGACGGGCCTGAGAGCCGGCCCCAGGCCCCGTCTGGAGGAGTGCGCGGTGCCCCTGGGGTCGCTCAGGACCCCGCGCTTGGGCTGAACCAGAGCGCTGTCCTCAGAGGAGAATGCCGCCTTCGATATCGTAGTCTGAGTCCGCTCGCAAAGCGCTCCGTAAACGCTCTCTAAAAACATTGGTTCATTTCTTTCTGAGCATTTCCTAATCTTAATTAAATG
This sequence comes from Petromus typicus, assembly GCA_004026965.1. Taxonomy (NCBI): domain Eukaryota; kingdom Metazoa; phylum Chordata; class Mammalia; order Rodentia; family Petromuridae; genus Petromus; species Petromus typicus. Next base: position 47,669 of record PVIR01002952.1, on the reverse strand, counting down.
ACCTAAAAGGGCTTCAAGCAATAATCTTGCCCTTCTGAAAAAGAAGGATAATAGACCTTTGAGTTCGAAGATGATCACAAGACAGTATTATTTTCTTCAGACATGTTTGACAATTCACTGAGCCATACTGTGTTTGTCAAGTAATTGTCACGTGCAAAGAACAAAGCCTGGAGCTGTGCATGAGGGAAGGCTTGGGGCGACCAGAGGGACTCAGAGGCTGCGGAGAGCTGACTGCGGCCTGTTCCAACTGGAGGCAGGACAGGAGAGAAGACCTGCATCTGGAATTCCTGGGGATCTGATGCCAGAGAGGGCAACAGTCAAGCCATTCAAAAGTAAGCTTCTCAGGGGTGTGGCGTCAAGGTCTGTAGTTCCAGCTCTCATGAGGCTGAGGCAGAGAGATCACAGTGAGTTTGAGGCCAGCCTGGACTACACAGTGAGACTTTTTCTCAAAATAGTAAGGAAGGAGGGAAGGAACGAAGGAAGGAAGGAAGGAAGGAAGGAAGGAAGGAAGGAAGGAGGGAGGGAGGGAGGGAGAAAATAAACAAATGATAAAAGTGAGCTTGTTCCACAAAACAAAGTTCCTCCTTACAGGAGAGACGAAACTTCCCGCCTCTGAACTCTTTACTCTCAGGCCTGTGCAGTTTGAGGCAATGTCTCCCATTCCGAGGCCATTCTGATCAACTCGTATTTCATTTGTATAGTATTCCTGAATTTCAGAAATGAATACTATACCAAGATATGGTGGTTTCTTTAAGATTGTGAGATTTAGGGCACCAGTGGATAAGAGAAGAGAAAAAAGTTCTTTAAAAAAATAAGTTGTTCCTGGGGCCAGGGATTTAGCTCAGTCATTCTGGAGCCTGTCTTGCAAGCGCAAGGACCAGGGTTCAATCCCCGGTAACCCATATACAATACTGGGCGTGGAGACTCACACCCAGCAGCAACCAGTACCACATACCACAGTGCCGGGCGTGGTGGCTCACACCTGTAATCCCAGCACTCGGGAGGCAGAGGCAGGAGGATTGCTGTGATGTGAGTTTGAGGCTGAGCTGAGGGCCAGCCTGAACCACAATGCGAGACCCTGTCTCAAAAAAACCTAAAAAATAAATAAATAAATAAATAAATTGCTCCCATGCTCATATGTCTGTGCAGGGTGTGTATGGTGTGTGTGTGGTTGTGTACGTGCAGTGTGTGTATTGTGGGGTGTGTATGCAGTGTGTGTGGTGTGTGTGTGTATTGTGTATGTGTGGTATGTATGTGCAGTGTGTGTACTGTGGTGTGTGTGTGCAATATGAGTATAGTGTGTGTGCATGTGTGTATTGTGTGTGGTGTACATGTGTGGTGTGTGCGTGCGGTGTGTGCATGCATATAAAGACAGGACTGTCTCAGATCCCTTCCAGTATCCACAGCCCCACACTGTCCTGTGTTAACCTATGCATTTCCAGGCATGTTTTCCTGCGTTTTTCCTGTACTTGTACCTGGTCTAAAACATGTGTGTGCCTAAGTACATATGCATACATGTTATACCAAAACAAATGCATATACACATATTTTTCACAAAGATGGAGTCTGACTGTCCCCTGGCTGATGCGCTTGCTTTCTTCATTGTACCTGACTGTGTGTATCTTGTCAAATCAATACATAGTCTCTCTGCTTCCTTCCTAGTGGTTGTATAAAATGTCTTTACATAAATATAACTTTTACTTCTTTAAGTGAACATAATACATTTTATTTAGCAAACCCCTAATTGAAAATTATGTGGCCTGTTACTGATTTTATTGTGCTACAAACAAGGTAACAATTTACATCTTTAAATACATTTTTCACTAATTTGTGTTCTAACTTTTGCAAGATATCATTCTAGAAATAATGATGCTGAGACTTGGGGATTGCTTGAAGTTGTTAATAAATCAAAAGAAATAATGTGTGCTGAGAGAAGCAGCCACTGGCAATGGCAGCAGTGCTGGTCCGGAGACAGACGGTGGCAGAAGCCACCTGAAAGGCGCTGACAGCAGCGCGCTCTGAATCTGGCACAGGTGCCCTGGCTGCCCTGCGCCTCTCTGAGGGACAGACCGCCCTCCATGATGGGTGGGTAATATCATCTAACTCCTAAGCTAACTCGACCCTGCTTCCTGCAGCATTCACCATACTACGCGGATCTACTTGAAAGTGGGTGTAAGAAAACATAGACAGAATGCCTCTGTCCACCTGTATTTGATTTAATCAGATCACCTTAGGAGACAGGTTGTTGACATGTCGGCATAATCAGGTTTGGGGCATGCAGAGCCCTTACCTTGAAAGACGTGCTCATCACACAATCCATGTCTTGACTTAGATCTTCCGCTCCAGATGTGCACAGGTAGTGAGCTCCCGGAAGGAAGCCCGTGGGTTCAAATTTACCATGTGCCGTCTAGAGGCGCCCCGTCACCAGGTTGACCCCTGTGTTCTGTGTGTCCCCGGCCCCTCCCACTGCGTCTCTCCGCGTCCAGCCCTCACCACGTCTGTCTGAGCGGCGGACCCCGCTGTATCCCTCACTGTCCAGCCACACAGGTAAAGCACGAGGCCCTGAGGACCAGCACTTCGGGCTCGGCCTGAGACGTTATACCTGGGAGTCCAGCTTCTCACGTCGCAGCTTTATTCCCACCTGCAGGTCTCTGCTTATGTTATTCTCATCTCGTGAGAGATCTCTTCTCCCTATCACTCATTCCTCGGTAACTCTAAAACACACTCGTCAGACACAAAGTCAAAAGGCTGTGGCCTTGCGTGTGCGGCGAAGGCTGGAGCCCGGGCTGGGCCCCCGTGGTTAGCCCTCACGGTGCCTCTTTCCCACACCAGCCAGCTCGTCTCTGAGTCACGGGGTCCACCAAAGAATAACGCTCTTGAAAAGTGATTTTCGTAGATGCATTTTCTGGGTTGACACAATACTCTTCTCTAGGACTGAAGAGAAGGAGGCTTGTTGAAGGGAAGACAAGCTTTTTAAAAATGGACTAACATGACGCTTACTCTCTTTTGGAAGTTTACATACTGATGCTAGCCACAAGCAAACACTATTGACGGTGTTTTGGAAATACCTCTGGTAAAGTCTTCATTTAACTACTCATGACAAAATTAACTTTTTTATGAGAAAAATACAAAAGTAATTTTTGTTGTTTAATAACGTTCTAGTATAAGGCGATTAAAGATCTAGATACCTCTCTCAGAAGGATTCTGTTTTGCTTTAGTATATGGAACATGTAATCATTTCAAACATTCTAAGGATGAACCTTTGTCTAAAGTCATCCTGGATAGCTATTTACTTTGCTGGAAAGAACAAAAGGAGAACTGGTCCTGCGCCCGCCACATACCCCACGTGATGACCCATTCTTGTCCCCTTTCTGTCCACTGTTCCTCTCCCAAGAGACACTGCACAGACCCAGCATAATCAGGTTTGGGGCATGCAGAACTCCAAACTGCTTTGAGGCAGATGTGCTGTTTGTACAGCTGCTCTGTCCTGACAGTCAGGGCCCTCACTCACTACACAGAAGGGTCGACATATCTTGGAGGACTGAAAACTCAGTGACAATGTATAAATACTGCATGGTAATATTCTGAGACAAAAATAAGTGGACAAGAGAATAACGACTTGAACGGCATGGGTCATGATGTCTGGAAACTTCTGCTTCATTATCTTATTGTTTAAGAAATCAAAATTGAGCCTAAACTATAGGAAAGAGCTAATTCTGAGTCCAGGAAAGGCCCAACATGTATTTGCAGTAAACTCCTAGAAAGAATTTAAGTCATAAGATTCAATCCTTAATCTGAGCTCCAGTATCAAAGGGATTTTTGTCACAGAAAAGATCACATCGGGAATTTCTTTTTCAGAGGAAGTCCCACTGCCTGTGATGGTCTTGGTCTACCTGTCTACCTGTCTGCAGCCCAGAGGAGCCCATTTCGTCAGGGCCCACGTACCAGGCCTGGCTCCTACTCCACAAGGACCCTGAGGAAGTCAATTAGTCTTTTAGAGCCCCAATGTTCTTGGACATCAAATGTGGTTGTCAACCCTTGCCTGTCTTGGGGAGAGGCTGGGGAGATTAAATGAGGTGATGTGTGGGAAAATTTTTTCTAACTATAACATATTATTGCTATTAATATAACATCACTTCTATTTTCATCGTACAAACATCTGCTGTGTGATGGGATCAGCCAGACATTGTACAGGAAAAGTGACTATGTTACTAGATTTTCTAGGAAACCTATATTTCAACACTTCTCTCCCTTTGTTCATATAAGGATATGACTCAAAACGTGTCCATACTCAGATTGGAGAGTAAAGCCACTTAGGTTTCAAAGAGATGTGGAAAAGTACAGAATATAAGCCTTTATGAGTGTTAGTGTAGAATAATCTTTTCCTTTTGAATGACTTGGAATGTTCAATAATAAGAAAACTTTTTTTTTTTTTTTTAGCATTACACATTTTATGGATGAGACATAATGGTTGGATTTGTTTTGTAACAATAAGTTTGTTATTTAAGAAAAACTGACCAAGGGCCTGGGAGTTAGCTCAGTGGTTCCGGCGCCTGTCTTGCAAGCGCAAGGACCCAGGTTCGATTCCCCAGTAACCACATAACAATACTGGGTGTGGAGACTCAACCCAGCAGCAACCAGTACCACATACCAGTGCCAGGCGTGGTGACTCACGCCTGTCATCCCAGCACTCAGGAGGCAGAGGCAGGAGGATTGTGATGTGAGTTGGAGGCTGAGCTCAGGGCCAGCCTGAACCACAAAGCGAGACCCTGTCTCCAAAAACCTAAAAAAACAAACAAACAAACAAACAAAACCTGACCAAGTACCAAAGAAAGAGAATACAACTTGGAAATACCTCCGGAAAGGAAAAAGGCAAATCTTTGCCTGCTTCCAAATTGAGTGAAAGTTAGAATTCAAAATTAGACACAACTGTGCTTTTGTACCTTTGATTATACTCCATGTCAAGAAAGATACTTCTCCTACAAGAGCTGGATGTGAATCACGACGGCCATAGAAGAGAAAGTCTTTCAGAGAAGATCGCTGGCTGCTGTGGAAGCTGAATTAGAAAGAATTAATTTTAAGTGCACAAGTAAATGAATTCTAAACACATGTGTATTAGCAAATGTCACTTTTGACATTTAAAAAGAGCAGAGTTTGACTCACTTGAAGTACTCACGGGTGACCCAGGTTCCATTTCACTCACAGGGTCACCAGGACAAATGAAGAGAAGTCTCATTCCTTCCCTGGATCAAAATGTTACTTTGGAAGTCCTTTCTCAAAGAATGTGTTGACAACAGATGGGTGATGGTGCTTTTTGAAAACCCACAAAGTGAAGCCAATAAGTCACCCAGAAAGCCGGTTTTATTTAAACGCTCATGAAACATCCCAGGAGAAATGCAAAACACCTTAAAAATCACCACGGAGCAAAGACTTTATGACTAGCAGAAGGAATCAACAAATGGGATCTCATCTTATTACAAAGCTTCTGAACAGCAAAAGAAACCACTAGCAGAGCAAAAAGACAACCAACAAATTGGGAAAAAATTTTTACCAGAAGTTTCTGAGACAAAGGGCTATTATTTAGAATATATAAAGAGCTTCTTTAAAAATCAACCCTTCAAATTTAAAGACCCAACTCAAAAATGGGCAGACAACTTTCAGTTGAAGAAATAAAAGCTGCTAAGAAGCACATGAAGAAATGTTCAGCATCACTAGTTATTTGAGAGATGCAGATGAAAACAACACTGAGATCCCATCTCACTCCACAAAGAATGGCTGCTCTCTCAAAATTAACCAGCACTAAATGCTGGCTGTAGGGAGAAAGGACCCCTTTCCACTGTTGGTGAGGATGTAGACTGGTGTAACCACTATGGAGATCAGTGCGGAGATTCCTCGAAAGACTAGGATTAGAGGGCCCACTTGACCCTGCTATTCCTCTGTAGGGAGTACACACAAAAGAATGAAAAGATTTATGTCACAGCAACATATGTACATCCACGTTCATAGCAGTTCAGTTTGTGATAGCTAAATCTTGTAAACAACCCAAATGCTCCTCAACTGGAGACTGGGTAAAGAAGATACAGTTCTTTTATAGAATGGAGTATTACTCTGCCATATAGAATGATAAGTTTGAGTCATTTATACTCAAATGGTTGTACCTTAAGGACATTCTCATAAATGAAATAAATAGGTCACACATGTGTAACTACCATATCTTTTCTTTGGTGTGAGAAACTGAAGATATGAATTAGGTCTAGAGTGTATGATAGATAATGTGAAATAGAAATATTCAAAGGATAAATGAGGGTAAGGGGATATAATGTGGGGGAAATACAATGTTAAAAAAGGAAACAAAGCTTATGTGTATAGAGTGTGAAGGTAGGCAAGGAAATGGGAAAAATGAGAATTAAGAAGTGTCATACATTGATACAAATTTTCACTGTTGATTGTGATCACAATATGTACATAAAATGTACCAATAAAGTCATTTATTAAAAAAAAGGAAAAGCCATTTTAAAAAATCACCATGGAAAGAGAAATACTTTCAGCAGCAACTAGCTGGGAAAATAAAGGTATTTTCCTCTACTCCTGGAGCTCATCTTCCTGGCACTTGACGCAACTCAGAGGGCCTCCAGCTCCAGGTTGATTTCTGTTCACTGAGCAGACTTGCACGATGTCCGCAGGTGAGAAGCTCTGGAAACCTCAGATGGCGGCTCACAGCCATCACCTCTGACGTCAGCAGCCGCCCGGGGATCCCAGCGGGTTTCCTAGCTGATCTCCCTTCAGTTAAACTCTGGGGTCCTGGCTCTTGTCACTCTTCTGCCCTTGAGGTGGCACCACCACTGCAACTAGGGACATCCAAATGAAGAGATTCTTTACATGTTTTTATTTGAAGCTGAGTTTGAAACATTAGCAAATAATCACTTTACAAAGACTGGTGAGGAGAAGAGGGCAGGCATGTTGGAACCTAGGATCGGCCAAATCTTTCTGTAAAGCTCCAGACAGTGAGTACTTAGGGTCTGCAGCTCATTAAATCAGTCTTAAATCCTCTGCTTTGTCACTGTAACATGAAATCAGTTATAGATGATATAAAAACAAGTATGGCTTATTCCAATAAAACTTTATTTATGGACACATGTTTGAATCTCACATAATTTCCATATTTTAGATGATAGTGTTTTTTTCAGCCATTTAAAAAAATGTAAAAACTGTCCTTAACAGACCATGTGAAGAGACAGCAATGCTTATTTGACTCCTCGTTCGAAGACTGCAGATCTGTCAGGTGAGGTCTCAGAAGAAGACAGCAGTGAGGACAAGTCTGTGATTCACACAGAGGGTCACCAGGGTGCGGCCCCATCCTCAAAGGTGAGGTCCAGTCACAGTACTGACTAGTCCTGTGCACTGTTCTCTTCCCAGCCATGCAGTAGCACTATCCTTCCTTATATTCTCATTGTCAGTGTGGTTAAGTGACTTGCTTTGGCCAAAGATATGATCTGTGAGTGCCCTTCCAGGTGAAAAATGAGATGAAACCGCGTAACTTACTACCTGTCCTTCTCAAGGTTAGAGCAATTATTACTGGGCCTAGTACCTACAACTGACCAGTAGTACATGTAGTCTTGAATAAGAAATAAAATCTGCTACACCCCATCACTGAGATTTGGTGTTATTTTATTTACAATTAATCCCAGGCTGTGCTAAGCACAGTCAGCCTGTGCTAAAGTTAATTGGCTTATTCCATACTATGATCAGAGGAGGCCTGCAGTTCCTTAGGATGAACTTCAGCAGAAGGTAGATACTGCCAACTCAAAATAGGTTTGAGATACATCATGGATTTGCTGTTCTTGAGTCTATGACCTATAAAGAAAGCTTTTAAAAATAGAAGAAAAGTTTTCAATGCTACTATTCAATGAAGATGAAAGTATTATAAAACAGACAATCTCATATTCAGCTGGTGGGAAACTAAACTGCTATAATCTTTCTAGAAAACTATTTTCCTGTACACATCAAGATCTTTCAAGATTTTTTAAGCTCTTGGACTGCAAACTCTACATCTAGGAATCTATCCTAAAAAATAATAACTCAGGCAAAAGTTTTTCAATAATGGTACTTGTTTTTGTTAAAACAGTAATAAAAAACTGGAAATAACTATATGCAACTTTACAGGAAAAGCTAAAAATTGTTATATTCATATAAAAATTACACAACTATTTAAAATCAAGCTTATAAAGAAATGCAACGATGAAAATCAGATTATATTACATATATTCTATACCGTTTAATCAGGATAATTTTACAATCTACATGTTTTATATATAACATTACATATAATATACATGGAAAGAAAACAGGATTATATATGATTATAGCTTTATTTATTGACATTTTATATTTTTTAAATTTTTCTATGAGGAACACTTATTACTCTTATCATCAGAAAAGCTATAAAAGGTGTTGTTAAGTTCTCACCAAGCCATCTCTGGATTCATCCTCAGAACACACAGAGTTTACTTCCTCTTTCTAAAGCTGCAAAATGTCCACGTCTGCTCTTCGCTGACGTAATCTTCTCCACCACTTCCTAACACTTTACCTAGAACCCAACTGAAGATGTCGGCATGAAACCCCTCCTGGATGGAGGGTCTGTTGGGGCTTCTTTCCGGGTTCTTAGTGTCCTGAACAAAAGAACGGACAAGTCACTCAGAGAAGGCAGTGAAGGTATAAATTTACTGGAGGTGGAAAAGAGGTCCAGTCTATGGGGTGAGGGCGGGCTGGAGAGCGGGCTGAGTGGCCTGAGGACAAGGCCTGGGCTTCCTCTCATGTAAGTGAGGCAGCTGTCCTAGCAAAAACACTCCAGAGTTCGGTCCCCAGTAACCACACACCACAGTGCCGGGCGTGGTGGCTCATGCCTGTAAGCCCAGCACTCGGGAGGCAGAGGCAGGAGGACTGCTGAGTTTGAGGCTTGTCTGGGCTGCATAGTGAGTTCGGGACCAGCCTGAACTACAAAGTGAGACCCTGTCTCAAAAAAAAAATTATAAAAAGAAACTCACTTGGTATCCAGTCAGATGTAAACTGTCCTACTGAAAGGCACATATCATGTGTCTTGGCACATATCATGATAACTTAAAAACAGCACCTTCTAGGACTAGGATTTAGTTCAGTAGTCCCAGCACTAGACTTGTAATCACAAGGTCCTGAGTTCAATAGCTGGTACAAAAAACAAAAAACCCAGACTGAACAGAAGTATTCATTGTAAATGAGGTACAGAACATATTACAGGTATTGTGAAATAGGTAGAAAATACTCAAAGGGAAAAGGGAAAGGGGGCAAAAGAAAGTAGAGAGAGAAAAATTTATGGTAAAAGCAAAAAAATGGGGGGAAAAGCTTATGTATACAGGGAGTGTGGGGAGGGTCAGAGGAATGGGAAAAAATGAGAATCAAGATAAATTATATAAAGACACAAATTTTCAAAGTTAAATGTGATCGTGATGTATATCTAAAATGCACCAATAAACCCAACATCAGCACAAATAGCGCCTTCTGATAGGCCCTGCGCACCAGGTAGCGCTTTCTGATTGGCTGCTTGTGCGGTGCTCAGGGGCCCTGGGGTCATTTTGAGCCCCAGGTTCTGCTCATGTCCTCTGCGTTTTCACACTCCCTGGTCTGGTCTGACTGCCCTTCTGCTCCTGCTTCTCCTGAACCCTCTGTGGCTCCAGAGGGCCAGTGAGAAAGCACGGGTCTTGCCTTCTTCCCAGGGCTGCAATCTATTAGTTCAAAACTTATTACTATTTAAATTGATTTATTACCTTAATGGTAGTGAACGACTCGCCTCGGGGGTTTCATAGATCTCTCAGCCCAGCCTTTGTAATCTTACCATCCCCCGCTGCCACAGCGCGTACCAGCAACAGCGAAACAAGATAACGCATAGTGAGTCTGTTGGAGCATTCTGTCAGCAGCCGCCGGTGGCTCCAGCCTCCTGCCTCCTTCTGCTTTACGGAGCCACCATCTGGAAGGGCTTTCTCAGAGGTATTTGCTGTGTTCTCTGTGTTCAGCGAGCCAGTAAGCAGGACAGAAAAGAGAAAAGCCATCTACCACTCTTCCTTCGCTCAGTTAACCCCCAGGCCTGAAGGGAAATGTCTTTCTATATCCTCAGAAAGGAGAGGTGGGGCTAGGGAACACCCCGGTCTCCGCTCTGTCCACAGCAGGCAACTGAGGGTCGCTCTGAGCTCAATACTATATATTCCAATGTATCTTATCCCTTTAGTGAAAGAATAATAATAAGTGGGGACTCCATTTATCTTTCTCCTGTCAGATGCTCAAAACTGGTTTTGAATCTCACCGCCAAAAAAGGTTTTCTGAATGTCCCAGTCAGGATGAACTCGCTCCTGCTCCCTAGCCCTCTTCAGAGTCTGGCTTGCACCGAAAGTCCTGCGTGTTCTTCCTCAGAGGACAGAAGGGACGAGCTGAGCTCCCGGGTGCAGCGCGGCGCGTTCCCACGGTGGGCCTTGGTCAGCATCTGCAGGAGCAAACAGGGAAGAGACCACCAGGCTCCTCTTCAAATCAGTGTGCTGACTCTTAGCTCCATCTCTTAACACATATTATCTGAAGAACATTTATAGGGAGGTTCAGAAGATCCATCCAAGAAGCATGTGAATTTAATACCTCTCCGGGGCTTGATCTAAGAATCAAAAGCTCTAGCATACGATTTCTTATTCCTCTGATAATCCTGTCGTATTTTACAGATTTTAAAACTCTCTGTGGATTTTTTTCCTTTTCCTGGAAAACTCATATTCTTCAGGAAATCAACTTCTCAGCCCAGTAGGTATAAAAACAGACTGTGTTGTGAAAGTGCTTTAGCTTTACAGAGTTTGTGGCAAATGGAAAGAAAAGCAAAGACACAAAGTAAAAGTGAGAGGTGTGAATTCTCCCCATCCATCTTAATGGAGTGCTAACCTTCCTGCCTCGAGGCGACCCTTTGAATTCTAGAACTATTAAACAATGAGCCGGAATCCAAACATTCCGTCTGGGAGTGAAATCTCCTTGAGAAAGGACAGCTGTGGCTGGTTCTGACCATGCTTAAGCTTAAGAAAGCAAACACAGCCACTGAGCTGCCGCGAGCTGTGCTGTCTGTTTTAGGCTCTAGAAACTGTGGAACGGACCACCCTACTCAACAGGCCGTGTGTGTGGAATGGAGCCCTTTAAGGACCCGGGTTTGAGGCAAGGTCCACTAAACCGAAGACCCCGTTTTTGTTCAAGTGCCTCAAACTCTTCAAGTTGTCGTGACTGTTGGTCTTCACCATTTGGGGGATCGGTCATGCTGAGTGCCGAGGACTGCATGGAGGGAGGAGGCAAAGCGAGGCTAGTCAGCGAGTTTCAGAAGAATCCCCCCACAAATCCCCAGGACCAATTCCAAAGCTTTCTTCTTCTTCTTCTTCTTCTTCTTCTTCTTCTTCTTCTTCTTCTTCTTCTTCTTCTTCTTCTTCTTCTTTCTTCTTCTTCTCCTTCTCCTCCTCCTCCTCCTCCTCCTCCTCCTCCTTCTTCTTCTTCTTCTTCTTCTTTTTTTAAGGTTTTTTGAGACAGGGTCTTGCTTTGCAGTTCAGCCTGGCCCTGAGCTCAGCCTCAAATTCACATCACAGCAATCCTCCTGCCTCTGCCTCCCGAGTGCTGGGATTACAGGCGTAAGCCACCACGCCCGGCACTGTGGTGTGTGGCACTGGTTGCTGCTGGGTGTGGGTCTCCACACCCAGTATTGTTATGTGGTTACCGGGGATAGAACCCAGGCCCTTGCGCTTGCAAGACAGGCGCCGGAACCACTGAGCTATATCCCCGGTCCCCAAAGCTTTCTTCTTGATAGTCTCCCCATTTGGAAAATCGAAGGACTGGGACCGAACACCAGTCCCCGCGCATTCTGTTGCCTGGCAGTTGGGTGAGAAAGCACAGGAGGAAAAGCAGGCGCGCCGTGAAGCCCATCTGTGAGGCAGGTGGACCTCTCAGCCCTCGCACCTGCCCCACGCCCTGCCCAGGGCAAACTCTCCCATTTCTCTCAAAGCACAGATAGCACTATTGCCTTACAAGTACATTGTTTTGAGACCAAAGCACATTTTTATGAGAATAATAAGCACAAAACAGTAATTATTATTCCATGATTAATAGGAGCTGGAGCAGCTGAGTAGGAGCTCTCCTCAGCCGATTCTCCATCCCCCGTGGTCTTGGTTCTGTCTGGCTAATAGCTGTGGGTGAAGGAGCAAACAATACTTTCAACCAGAAATGCAGAGGAAAAAACACTGAAAAGTAAATCACTAAAGTGTTAGCATTGTTTTGGAGTATAGGGACTTGGGTAATTTTTGTTTGTTTGTCTTTGTGGAATTTCTAAATTTTTCATACAAACAGATTACTGCTAAATGTTTTGATAATTATATTGCACAGAAAAATGGCAATTTCTTAGCAACTACTGTATGATCAGCAGACTTGTTATTAAGTAGCTCTTTGCAGGTTTTTATATATAAATTAAACCATAAACCTCAGATTTTATGGGACAGTTCTAAATATGGATATTTGATCCACTTGTTTAAGTTAGTCTGGTATATGTAGTTATTCTATACTATTCTATCAGTTGTTTCATTTAGTGTGATATGTATGGTTATGAGATATGATATCAAATTACTGAAAACCCATGTGGTCCAACCTACCTGATAGCTGAGATCATAAACCGACTTGAGGTAATAGTAAAGTCAAGCTCTCTGGGCTGTAGAGAGCAGGCACTGCTGTGAGGCGCAGGCACTGCTGTAAGGCGCAGGCACTGCTGTAAGGCGCAGGTACTGCTGTGAGGCGCAGGCGCTGCTGCGAGGCGCAGGCGCTGCTGCGAGGCGCAGGCGCTGCTGCGAGGCGCAGGCGGGGTAACTGTGCCGACACGGTTGGGAGCTCAGCAGGGCCAGGAGAAGATTTCATCTTCTCTGGTGGAGAAATGACAAAGGAGAAGAGCTAAGGGAGGTTAAAATGCAAAGTAGAAATGGCTAGACGTTTTTCTCTATGGATAAAAGAGATGCAATGCAGAAAGGGAATGACGAGCAGGATTCTGGATTACAATAATCAGAGAAAACTGTAGATTTTAGGATTCCACAAAAGAGCATTGTGATCCTCAGGTGTTAATCAGGTAACAAGATTACCTACGGTGTGACTATTACTGTGTTGGGTTTTTGGCCAATTTGGTGTGATTAACATAAAAAACTGAGGTGTACTTGAGTTGCTGCGCTAAGCCACGGAGACGGTGTGTGCAGGTGACTGGAAAGAACCCGGAGGCAGGGAGTCTCCAGGTCCGCTTGTGACCCAGAAACATGAAGGCCCCCACTTCCCGGGCCTCTCTGGGCCAGCATCCCGCAGCCGTGGCTTCCTGCAGAGTGCTGGGTGGTGGTAACTGCTCGGTACCTTGTTCTTACCACACTCCGAATGCCAGACGGTAGTGGCAAAGGGCACAGGTGACCCGACCGGCACGGGAGCTCTTCCCAGGCATCTGTCTTCACCAGGGAGAAAGGCCTCCCAACCCCCTCATCACACATCAAAAGGCACAATTGAGTCAAGTGGACACCCCCTCAAAGTCACTGCCTGAAGAAGCAAGAACCCTATTTTTAGTTTCCAGGGTAGACTGTGGTCTGGGCCCACACGAATAAAGACTGGTACAGCAATTATGTAGGAGTCATGCCTATTATTTTTAAAAACAGATTAAAGCGCCCTCCTGTTAATTCATTTCTAATTCTTTATTCTTACAGAAAGCTTGCTATTTCACTAAGTGACTCAATTGGATTATTCTAGCAGATATTGCTTAAAATAAAAGTATCCGTACTGAATTTTTACCCCTTTAGCTGCTCTCCGAACACACAGAGCAGGTGTTCCTGAGAGTAGCCTACAATTTTCTCTTTTATTCTTCCCACAATACTTATTTACAGAATAGGATCATCTTACAAATACAGAAGATTGAATTTATTTTTGCATTTTAGATTCTTGTGAACTTTCCCTTTTTTTCAAATATAATAGCAAAATCATAGCAGAATGAGTGATTTCTGTGAATTCCTACATTTTTCTGCAAAGTTTCAAAGAAATATTTAATAAACACTTTTAAAATAACACAATAAATAATGAATTTTGTGTTTGGTTAAGCATGGAATTTGGGCAAAACAGGGATTATACAAACACACAAGGCATAATTGAACTTCTACTAACTCAGATGCCATCAGCTAGATTTAAAAAAACAAAGATGAATATGCGTTCATCATAGTTTGAATTTTAAAGTAATACACACTGTTTCTGTGTACTATTTGGAATAAAAAGCCAGCCATCATGGTGACTTAAAAATAATTAAAAAGTGAAACTAAAAATAGATGACATATTTGTATCTGTTTTGTTTTGCTTTCCAATGAACACCAAATGCCACACAAAATAAAGAGAATTAAAAATTGTCATGCATTATAATAATTGCTTGGTAATGAGCATACTTCATCTTTTATAAGAGCTTATCACCTGCGTAGTTCATCCATCTGCACAAATCCTCCTTGTCAGATAATTAGTTTTGAAATATTGCTGTATGACTCATTCTCCCTCTTCTATACCCCTGAGATTTTATAAAATACATACACTCCATCCCAGCATTACTTTGAGACATGTAATTAACAGAAAATATTGTATGATATTTATGTCAAACTTTACTTGGGCTAAGAGCTGCTGACCCTCAGTATTCCTTGGTGACCTAATTAGGTAAAACAAATTGATCTCACCAGTCTTGACAGTGCGTTCCTTCTCAAGAGCAAATACTCAAAGCCTTGCAGGCATTCGATCCTGCATTTCTCCTTGTGGCTCTCCCTCATCCTAGCCTGCATTTCCCCTTGTGGCTCTCCCTCATCCGATCCTGCATTTCTCCTTGTGGCTCTCCCTCATCCTAGCCTGCATTTCCCCTTGTGGCTCTCCCTCATCCGAGCCTGCATTTCTCCTTGTGGCTCTCCCTCACACCAGGAGCGCACCTCCCTCGGCTCACTTTGGTGAGTTCTTATCTTTCCAGTTCCAAGCAGCCTCAAGCCCTTGCTGGCTCCTAATTTGCAATATCTTTATTATTTGCCTTCTTGGAAATAACAAGACCCTCCCACATTTTTCTTTACTACATTGTCCCCTTTGCATCTTTGCTGAACTCTTTTGGTAATTCAGGAAACATTCAATTTCCTTTTGTTAGTATCATCATACAATTTTCTTCTTCTTTCTTACTCATTCTGAAATCTATGTAAGTGTGTGTGTGTGTGTGTGTGTGTGGTTTGTCTGATTTATTTCTTTCTGTTTTTAATCTTTAAATTACAGCCTGCCAGATGCCTTACCTATGTCTAGAGTTCATCTGTGTGTTTATAATCGTATACCTGCCAGGTAGGACTCGCATCTACAGTCCCAGTACTCTGTGAGACTGAAGCAGGAGTATCACAAGTTTCCACCTGGAAAACAGTCAAACCCTATCTCAAAATAAAAAAACTGTTCAAAGTGGGCTGGGGATGCAGCTCAGGACACAGGCCCTGACTTCAGTTCCCAATTCTGTAAAATTTAAGGACTGGATAGTCTTACACCCATACGCTAAATTCTCTTAACATTAAGCATAAGAAGATTATTTCTTTTTAAAGATAATTATTATTCCAGGATCATAACACATCAAATAAGATTTTACCAATTAAATAACTTAACAATTTAAGACTAAGGTTAAAATAATGTTTCTATTTATCAGACTCAAATCATAGTTGTTTTTCCAATTCACAGTGGCTGTCATGAAAAATAATTGGTTCTATGAGTAAGATATTTAACACAGTCACTATCAATCTGTTCAAAGCAACGAGTCAAGAAAAAAAATCTTTAATAATCATTTTAGTTTTCTTAGATCAATTAATTCATTAAACATTTCCTAAGTACTCATATCTTTCATAAATAACTGGGAAAGATAGAAGAAATATAAAATTCAATGAGCTTGTTAAACTCAGGGTTTTCTTTAGGCGTAATTACAGCCATCTGAATCATATATCCATACAAACCATATGCTCACTATAAGGGAGTAACTAATACCATACACAACATGCCTATTTAAGATTACCTGAAAATATCACAAATTTTAAATTCTCATAAGAAGTCTCATTAAATTTTGAATATCTTCAGGTGCCTTCAAAGTTCCCATAAAAGACAGCATGAGAAGTTCTGTACCCAAGAAGAGACAGATACATACAGCGCTATGTGCATAAATTGGATGGAGAAACTTAAATATTTGTAGACAATGCCCCCAGTGGCATTATTTTCATTAGCCAAAATGTAGAAATATCCCATGTCTATGGACAAATGAAAGCATAATTAAAGTGTGCTACATATATACATACAATGGAATATTATGTATCCTTAAGCAAAGAAGGTAGGACTGTAATGGACCTTAAAACATTATGCAAAGAGAAATAAGCCAGACATCAAAGGGCAAGCATAAGACTCCACTTACATGCAGCATATCCAGAAGCGAAAACTCAGAGAGACAGACAGTCGACAGATTACAGGGGCTCAAGGAGTTAGTATTCAACAGCTACAGGGTTTATGTTGGGATGACAAAAAAGTTTTGGTCATAAATACAATACTATAAATGTATTTAATTCACTGGGTTGTATACTTTTAAATGGCTAAAACACCAAATATTGTTCTAAGTATGCTTTACCCCAATTTAAAAAGGAAAAATATATGTAGAAAAATAATTACCTTATTTTAAATACAATGCAAGGAATACTAGAAATGCTATCTGTGGCTTGAATTCAGTTGGCACATACTTCTTTAAAACAAGCAGATAAATGAACAGTTTAAGAAAGCAAATTCTCAGTTATAACATAATTACAACACTCCTGCCTTAAATGTTTACGGTACTCTAATTGAACTTGCAGTTTTCACTTACTTGATTAGCCTTCTAATCTGAGACTTGTTACTGCATAAGTAATCAAAGGTTTGAATTAATCAAACTAATAATTTAAGGAAATTTCATGAGGGAAACTCAATTCTGAATCAGAGAAGAGTTTACAGAGGGGCTAGTGAAAGCCGCAAACGGAGCAGAGGGCGCGGAAGGCAGGAGCGTTGGTCCTGCGCGGGCAGAGGAGCACTGCGGTCCGTCCCCACGGGGCTGGGGTTCCCTGCGTACGTCGGCAGCTCTGCGTAAAAGGTAGACTGTTTTTAGGTTTGGTTCTACATAATTATATCTTCTGCTTTAGTTGATTTTACTAGAAATCAAGTGATGGTTACAATTGTGATTTTAGTTAGGTAAACCAGGTCATAACCACAGAGAAGCAATAAACAGCCTAGAGATCAAATCAGAAAATACGCCAACTGAAATCTCAAGTATAAAGAGAGAGGTTAATAATGGTTTTAGTAATAAGAAACTTCTTTAGGAGCATACTCATTAAAGTAACTTTCTGTAATCTCCACCAGAAATGAGCCCTGGGAGGTCCTGGAAATGCACTTTCTGGGTGGCACAGTATTCTACCTTGCAAATGTGAGGTGCTGATGAGCATAAATTTTATGTCCAAGGATCCAGACCAGGGATATGAATGAGGACATTAGTGGACATGGGTGACTATGGTTCTTAAGTGTGCTTCACGTATAAACAACTACTTTTAGGTCCATTCCCCCTCACTAGTTTAAGAAAAAGTATGAGTCTTTGTCTATGATGAGTTGAAGTTGAAACAAAGATATAAAACCTAGAAATCAGCCTATTAAATAATATGCTTAGTAATATAAGCTATTAAAGTTTGGAAAAACATATATCAAACATATAACCGTTATCTGCAGAGGAAGGCGTGAGGAGGATAGAGACGTAGGAAATTTGGGAGAACTTCCTTAAAGGTTATCGGTTTTAACAATAGCGATATTTAGTAAGAGTGCACCACGTGCTCTATGTAGGAGACTTTAGATGAAATAATTTATGTAATTTTTGTAAGCTCCGCTTGCGCTTCTTCAGGTAAGTGGATTATTTCCCCATTTTACGAGGGAAACTACGGCCGAAGGAAGCCGAGCTGCCTGCCAAGGCTGGGCGTGACACTAAGTAGCCGGGCGGAAGTGAAAAGGGGCAAAGCGAAACTCGCGAAGATGGCACTGCCCGCAAAGATGCCATCCTCGGGGCCGCGGAGGCCAGGCGGAGGGAGGCCAGAGGAGCCGCGTACGGTCCCAGGCGCCCCCAGGAGCCCCGACGCCTTCAGACCAGAGCAGGAGGGGCACCGACCCTTCTGCGGGAACAGCGAGTCCGAGTCCGGAGGCGAGGCGGTGCCCGCCCTCGGTGCCACCCTGCCCCGGAACCGCCCCCGCGCTGGCGGCCGGCGACGATTCCTCCACCTGCACGAACGAATTCGTGTTAATCATGGGACTGGGAACCGAGCTGGTTGGAGGGCCCAGAATCTCAACTTTCGATGCTAAATAGATTTCATGTGTTACGCACAAGAATGAATTTATTTAAAGAAATGAATCTGAGTCACTGATTCACAGAAACATCTATTATGAATCATTAATATGGCTATTTTGACCATATGTCTTCATAACAATTAACAAGTTAACTGAAATTTATTTTTATTCTTTTTTGTGAACCGTTTTCCTTCTAATTATTTTCACAAAATAGGCTATTTATTAAATATATGTGTGAACTTAAATTTTATATTTTCATAAGATTTAAAATTTCAAGATAGAGACTTTATCAGACCAGAATTCATGTCTTCACATTTTTAAATGGTTATCCAAAACTACCTTACTACCATATCACCTTTTTCTTTTTACCTGCTCACCATCTCTAGAAGGAAATTGTCGTTTCCTTTCTCCACAGCCTTTCTGCCTCACAAGCTACCTGGTTTTCCCTGTAGCAACAGAACAACCCCGACTCTCAGGCCCAGGTCACAATAATTAGAGGCACAAACGTCCCTGCTCCGGAGCAGCAGGAGGCCGAGGGGCGCGCACAGCACGTGTGTCTGGCCGAGGCTGGGGACGAAGCGGGAGGTGTGTCTGGGATCTGAGACTAGCTGGAAACGGGGGAGCCAGCGCTGTCCTGTAGTAGCTTCGAGTCCTGAAGTGATCCTTTAAACTGCAGGTGAATACATTAGATAATAAAATACAGATAATTAGATCAAACAGATTCTGGAACTTGAAGAAAGTAAGACCAAAAACTGGCATTGAGTAACTGCCATATACAAGTGTATTCACGTACTTGTACTGAGTAAGTACTGACTGAGCCACAGAGAAATTACATGAAATGCAAAAGGAAGCACACTTAGTAAGCAGAGCCGTCTTGTACCCCGGCTAGTGCTTTGAGTGGCTGCACCGTTTCCATGATGTCCGTAATCTGTACACAAGCCGACATTCCACTTCATCCGATGTGAACTAGCCTCTCAGCCTGAACGCCAAGGTCTCGGCCATCCCTCAGCCTCGCAGGTACTGGGAAAGCATGGAGATGCTCACGGTGGGACCGGCCCCTCGGGACTCCTCACAGACCAAGGCACGCTGCTTCTCCTAATCTTATTTGTCAAGAAGAAAGTGCTTCTCCAAAGACAGTGAGTCACCGTGAAGTCCTCCAGCCCACTGCCGCCCTCTGCTCCTCCTGTGCTCGGGAGGAGGCACGTCTGCCTCCCGCTGAAGCCTGCGGAGGACGCTGCAGTCCGGGCCGAGGCTCGCTGCCAGCTGCTCTGAGGGCTGGTGACATCCGATTCTAGCTTTTGCTGCCTTCTCTTCCTCCGATTCCGACAGGTTTCAGTGAGACAAAGGCTAACTGCGTGTCTCCTTTTTCCCTCTTCCTACCTCATCTCTCAGGCGCTCACTCACGTCCCGCGGCCACCCTCTGAGAAGTGGCAAATTCCTGTTCAAAACCGCGGGTGACGAGGAGACATTCCGAGCAGCAGTCCCCAGCCCGCCCGGCAGCGTCTGCCTGCACCTTCTCAGGATGCGTGACAGGCTTGCTCTTGACACTCGGGGACGCGGGCATCACGTCACTCATGTGAAACAGGTGACGCTTCCAGGACCTCCTGCAGTGTGAGGCTGGGACACGAGAGGCACAGCGGGCTCCCCAGCAAGAGGCAGCGCAGGCCAGTCCGCAGCTGTGTCCTCAGACCAGACGCAGGGGGGATGGCGGAAGGGCTGCGGCCGAGGCACATGGCACCACGACGACACTCAAAGCCTGGAGGTGAGACAGACCTGTTCGGACGTGACATTTCTCTCCCTGAGTTTCCAGCCTCCCTTCCTTCAGCAGCCCCAGCAGGTGAAGGATGGTGTGCAGCGCTCCCGACTCCTCTTTCTCCCGGCGTGTGTTCTAATATCTCAGTTCAGGAGCTCAAGTTTGAGGGAGAGCTGGAAGAGGCGCTCACGGGGACCAGAGCAGGCGGAGGAACGGCTTGCACCCCAGGACACTGTGTCTCCCTCGCCTGGAAAGCGACCGTTCGGAGGTCGGCCTGTGCTGGGAAGCGGCGCCGCGTCCTCGGGCGGTGGGGCCGCGTGGACACCCTCCTGCAGCCCGAGCGGAGCGCGCCGCGCACCGAGCGTCCCCACGTGCCCGCAGGAGCGAAGAGAGAATAGCGGGCCCCAGGGCCGGAGCAGGAGGCCCTCCAGCAGCCGACTCTGGTGGCACGGTCACACGGCAGCACACACCAGTCCGTGCTCAGCAGCACGTGGGACCTACTGTGCTGTGCCACCAGCAGAGGCAGACTGGAGAGTCCTCCTGCTAGTCATGATGTTGTTTCCGAGGCTTCTGTGCACATGGATATCCTCTAGGAGGAAGAGATCCCGAAAAGGGGGAACACTTAAATTCACTAGAAGAACTTGGGCCCTGAACTTAGAATAGATGGTTTTCATTCTTACCCTGAGGCTATCAATAGAGATTTGGGCCATAGTAAGTCATACGAAGAACGAAATCCTGTCACCCGTAACAGTAAGGGTAGAACTGGAGGGCATCATGTGAGTGCAATGTCTGAAACAGAAAGACAAGTAGCACGTGTCTCCACTAACTTGGGAAAACGTACCTGGCAGAATGGTGGTTCGGAGCGCAGGCAGCGTGCGGGAGAGGGAGGGAGAGGCAGGAAGGCGAATGAGGGCAAGTTCGGTAATGGAATAACTACCGTGTTCTGCTGGGCAAGGAGATGACGATTGCTGACAACAGTTAACTGAACAGTTCAAAGTCGGCAGCGCACAAAAACCAACACAAAGAAACAACATGCTTCTTTGGTGATAGACACTAATTATCAATTACCAATTATCCTGGTCTGATCACAGCATATTGTATACATGTGCTGAGATGTCACACTGTACTCCATAAATATGTATAACCAGCATGCCAATTAAAATTAAAATGTATTATAATACTAATAATAAAGATTTTAGTCTTGGAGTCAGAAATTTTCTCTTTACATTCCATAATTTATAGGAAGATTATATAAATTCCTGAATTTTTCTAAGATTTCATTTTCAAAGTTTTAAGTAAAAATAAGGTCAAACTCAATAATATCTAGCTTGAAGAATTGGTATGAGGATATGAGGATCAACTGAGGTCATATGTATGGCCAATATTAATGGCTATGTAGATATAGGTGATTATTTCCTGAGATATGTCTTTTTTTCCTTGCAGTACCCAGAATCAAATTCGGGCCCTTGTGTTTCCAAGATAGGTGTAGTTCTACTTAAGCTACATCCTTGGCCTCCTATTTCCAATATATGAATGGATCTTATTTAAATTTCGTTATTTTAAAAATAAATCATGGATTTGGAATATATCTTTTCAATAAACCTATGTGGATTTGCAGTCATCATCACTTAACTTTCCAAGTATTTATAAACCATTTATTTTTTAAATTCGCCCAAACATTTTGCCAAGGATCGTTCTGAGAGTTGTTTGCCTTTCCTAATTTTCTGGAAAGAAGGTTCTTCTGTTGCCTCTCCAGTTCTCCGTGATCCCGTGGAAATTACTAGCCTGGCCCCTGATCACATTCATGCTCCTGTAAGTTCCTAGAGACATTAACCATCCGAGACTGAAGATTTAGACAAAGTGATCACCGTCCTGCCCTTCTCCTGCTAATCTCTTCTTCCCAGCATGTTGACTTATTTGCCCCTCTTCAATTTCAATAAACTATTCCTTAGTATAGACGACAAATGACAAATTCGGAGTGTGGCTTCTCTTGCTTTCCTTTAACAACTCAGCACCATGGACTGCACCATGGACTGAGCTCGCCTTGTGCCATGGCCCATCCAGCTGCCACTCTTGCTGGGAGTTGGCTCTCTTTGGCAGCTGGTATTGTCCCAAAGCCCCTCCTGCCACCTTTAGCAGGTGCTTAAGTCAAATTGAAATTATCTTCCGTGAGACCCCATGCAGAAAAATCCTTGGCAGCTGAGGGAGTGCACCAGGTAGCTGACTGGATCCGAGACGGAGCAGGAAGTGACAGCCTGGGAGGCGGATGGCGAGGGCACGGGGCTGCTTGGTGTGGGCAGTGCGGTCAGAGTGCACCTGCGTCAGTCATTGCTCTCCGGGGCACTAGATGAAGCTCAGATGAAAACGAACAGCTTATTTTAATGTGTAAGTTTAAAGGCAGCAAAGGAAGGAAAATTATAATCCAGACCTTAATGACTGGTACATTTAAGCCTCAATCTTCTGTCAGGATGTTCTAGGATTTCTTTGATGAGGGAGGTATTTCTTTTAAAGTTGTTTTATAAAGAGCTTAATAATTCAATTTCTGTATATGAGGGTAAAACAGAAACCTTTTGTTAAGCGTTATATTTAAAAGTTACTTTCTGTTCTTTCCTGTCCCTCCCAGGAAAAGGAAAAATTAAAGATAGGAAGAAAAAATAAAAACAAAACTTACATGAATAGAGGGAAGGAGAGGTTATGGGAATGAAAAAAAAATTTTTTTATAAAGTTACTATGTCCCTGTGAAGAAGGCAATGCTGAAATGAACCTAAAATCCAGATTCACCTTAGTAACTCACTGCAGGACTTGGGGAACATAATTTACTTCACTGGAGCATTTAGGGATCTTCTGGCGTGTGTCAAGCTAAGTGGGAGGGCAGCAGAGGGAAGTGGCCGAGAATCACGATTGACTCCAGCCTCCAGGAGAGCACGGCTCGTTTAGGAAGAGACCAGACATCATGTGTCACATTTTGCATCAGTGATCACAGATACAAGGAAGAAGTTCAGAAACATTACGATGCACTCGACGGGGCAGTGTGTGGCACAGCAGGGCGGCGGCCTGTAGAGGTTAGGAGCTGTGAAATGGAGGCAGAGGGAGCTGGTGCTTCCCAGGGTCTTTAACAAAAGAAGCTCTTATTCACGGAACACCTGGACACGCTCAGACTCGCTCGGCCTCAGAGCTGGTCTGAACAGAAACAGACTCCGACAGGCGCACGTGCGCTGTGGGTCTCAGAGTGTGTGACTCTCAGAGGGTGAAGGAAGCCATCACAGTGAAACCACAGACGCCGACATCTGTACGGCTGTGTGGGCCCAAGAGCTGAAGCAGACAAGAAATCAGCCAGAGGAAGAGTCACATAGCCCAAGTGAGGCCAGAGGTGCAGGTCGAGGTTTTCAGAGTGCATGGCAGGAGCTTGTTAAAAGCTACCCAGCCAATTAAACCACCTGCACAGCAGAGGAAATAATCCACCAAGTGATTGAGAGGAGCACGAACACAGGGTGGCAGAAAACATGCGTGGGCCACACATCTGGTAAGGGGTTAACATGCAAAGAATGGAACTTAAACAACTAAAATCGAGAAGAAATTAACCAATTTTTAAATGGAATGGGCAAAGGATTTGGATATACATTTTTAAACTTAGTTTTATATCTCTATTGCTTACAGAACATATTTGCAGTTTCTCTTATCTGAATACACATTTTTCAAAATAAACATACTAATGATCTACAGGTACATGAAAATTTTTTTTCTTTTTTCTTTTTCTTTTCTTTCTTTCTTTTTGTGACAAGGTCTCACTTTGTAGGTCAGGCTGCCCCGGACTCACTATGTAGCCTAGGCAAGCCCTGAACTCTTGGCAATCCTCTGGCCTCTGTCTCTCAAGTGCTGGAATTAAAGACGTGAGCCACTGAACCCAGCACTGTGGTATGTGGTACTGATTGCTGGTGGGTGGGAGTCACCATGCCCAGTACTGTTGTATGTAGTTACCGGAGATGGAACTTTAGACCTTGCACTTCCAATGCAGGTGCTGGAACCACTGAGCTAAATCCCAGCCCTTAATAGAGAAATTTTAAGAAAGAAAAAAATTATTAAAAGCCCAAACTTTAGTTCTATTAAAATTGTGTCCTGGAATTTTTAACTTTAAAATCACTTTCCTGGGTGATTCTCAAGCACTGTAAAGCCTGTGCTATAGGGAAGGCAGGTAGGAAACCGGGGAAAACCACTAGATTTCATAAGAAAACAAATAAAAAAGACAGTCCCTGTTTGCATGTACATGCACACACACCCTTCTGTGAACTTATCTGCTGATGTACACTGAGCACTCCGAAGTCCAGTTTCTCTTGAAGTTGTGGAGTGAACAAAAGGACTCACGTCTCCGTCGCACATCATGGTTAGAGCACATTAACTGCCTCCAACAGCTTAGCGCTGATCCTGGAACACACCTCTGCCTGCCTCTTCAGATAAGGCTTCTGCTGCGCCTCCAGTGTCTCCAGCCCCCTTGCTCCGGCCTCCTCTTCCTGACCTGGCTGGTGGAGTCTTGTGACTGCTGCGCTCCATGCTTCCCACCTACGTGCCAGTGGGCACCCGCACTGCGACCCTCAGACTCCAAGCCGCATGTGGAACTCATCCTGTGCCAACTCCTCACTGAACTACAGTCCACTTTTGCGGCTGGTCCAGGTGGTTTTGTAGAGTCGGTGTGAGAAATCCAAGTGACTCACAGGTGTGTGAATTCCTGCACGGACTGGGGAGTGTGTCATCTGGGGTACATCTAGCCAAACTCCTGCAGGCCAGAACCAATGGAAAGACTTTATTCAAGCTCTGAAAGGCACATGCTCATCTGGGGGAACGGGAAGCAGTAAGCTGATTCTGTCTCGATTTTCAAAAGATCTAACATTTGTTGTGTGTAACATTGTTACACACAAGAGTGCTCTCCCAGAGGCGTCTTCCTAACCTAAAATCCCAGAGCTCTTTAGAGGTAAAGTTTTCAAAGAACAATAATAAAGTTGTCATGCTGCCTTGATAAACTGACTGCTGGGGCTCTGGACACTGGGTGAGGAAGCGAGGTGACACAACCACGTAGTGAAAGTCCCCAGAGCCATCAATGCAGAAAAATAGTATCTTCTTCTAATAAATCAATACCTTCCCAGAAGAACTATTTGATTATTGTTGGTTTGTGGGGAAATCTTAAAGAAAAAAAAAAGAAGGCAACGTCAGATCCGTCTAGACCATGAAATCCATCTGACATTATGATTCTGATGGCCATTTGCGCTATTCCCTTTGAAAGATCTTATTAAAAGTAGACCTCTCCACTGCTTTGAATCCCACATGGCAGGAGCCTCCCTTTGCAGAGCTAACAATGGCCTCAATGCCAGAGAATCCTAAGCACAGAGCAGTTTCCTTGGTGTCCACAGAGAAAGCACTCTGCAAATCGCATTACGTTAGCTACGGGTAGCTGACTCTGAGACCCTGGAAAACGCTTCTCCTGAGTCTGCAGGCCTAGAAATGAGTGGCAGAGGCTGCACCCTCTGCCTGTGACCAGCATGCCTGTCTCACCTCCTCAGAGCAGCACACTCCGCCTAATGCAGCGGGGAGGGGGCTCGGATGAGCCGTTCACTCAAGGGCGAGGCCCGCCACAGTGGGGCTGCTCCAAGCATCCAGGAGAAATGACAGCTTAATTCTCGGGTTACTTTCCTCTCCAGCAGCTCCTGGGGAGAGTCTGCACTGGCTCCTTGCTGTGTGAGCTCACAACACACCCTGCCTGAGCCTGGGAGGGAGAAGAGTGAGCTTGGGTCTGGTTGTCTCCATTTCTGGGGATCAGGCTCATTCTTCTGACGCGCGTGGAAGGGAAGCAGCCACACAGTCCCAGGAGACTGCAGAACAGACCCGGGCCGCCTCTGGTGTCAGGGCTCCTTGCTCTTAAAAGCACCCTCCCAGCCTCTCGGATCTTTGTCTTACCAAACTGATCCAGGTGACGCTTCAAACAGGAAGTGAAAATTCTACATCACCTGTTACCTTTCTTCTACAAATATGAACCTCTAACTTGTGCCAGAGGGTGGAAAGAAGAGATTTAATGGGGAGTGACATTTACTATACAACTAACGAGTCACACGTGCTTGATTATACTCAGCATTATTAAAAATGGGTTCCCATTGCATAAATGTAGTCAGACTCCAGATGATCTATTTACCCTATACCATACAGCTGATAAATGAAGGACAGAGCAAAAATTTGAACTTATTAGGCCTGACTTAAAATCTGTGTTTTCTTTTGTTCCCCTGTACTGGTTGGACCTAGGAATCTGGAATTTAAAACAAAGCAACAAGAA
This sequence comes from Petromus typicus, assembly GCA_004026965.1. Lineage (NCBI taxonomy): Eukaryota > Metazoa > Chordata > Mammalia > Rodentia > Petromuridae > Petromus > Petromus typicus. The sequence goes on along the minus strand of PVIR01002952.1, from coordinate 21,171 downwards.
AATACTAGATTCAAATTCTGGCTTTGCTATTTGATACTTGCATAACGATGGGCAAATTATTTAAATTGGTAAGCTTTCATCTTGCAAGGGGACAAAAATAGCATCTACTTCATAGAGTTAGTGATGATGAGTAATGTTCATATCATACTGTTTATAGTACTTGCTATTCAGTAAGTTCTCAAACGGTATGAACTACACATTGTTTTCTTCTTCCTCTTCTCAAAGACCTTAACTCCTCATAGCAATTCTTTTACTAACATACTTCCTCCCTCCAAACTTTTGTTTGTAAGGTGACTTTTGAAGTCTGTGTTCCGAACAAGAACAACCTCCAGGTGCTTGTCTTGAGTCACTGCAGGTCACACAACTAACCTAATCAAACTGTGGTCATCACATTTTCTAGAATGGTTTTTCTTAGGACAAAACAGACCTCTCACTTCCACTCAGAAAAACATCCATTATTGCTTCAAGTTTGTAAAATATCACTGATGATCTTTTCAGTAAATAAATCCATTTTATATTTATTGTTTTAGTGTACAGAAAAATGTCTTCAAAGCTTTGTTGAATCACAGCATTCAGACCCTGACTCACTTTTTACTATCTGTGATTCTCGGTTCAGCCCTCATGTCTTCCGTGCCCAGATGCCCATGCTACAAAAGGGGCACAGCTGCAGCCAGAGAGGGGCCTCTGGATATCCGAGTAGCATCAGGCACAGCCAAGAAGGCGCGTGTCCTCTGTGGAGGCCGTCTCGTCCTCTGGCACGTCACTCAGGAAAACCACACACCTGGGGAGCCGAGAGTGCTCAGTGTGGCTTCTTGTGACACTGATTTTTTGTGTAAATTGGCATTCACTAAGAAGTAACCAGATAAGTAAAATGTCACAATAGCAGGTAGAGGTAATGAATTTGATTTAATTTCAGTAATCTGGATGGATCATAAAAAATGTGTTATTAAAAAAGGAATAAAGTTTGTAGCACAAAATCATTTATGCAAAAAATCTGCTCATAAGATATATTTTAGAAGGATACATGAATAATTATGAATGATGTTCAACTATATCAGAGAGGCCTGGCATAAACTGATGATGATAATGTGCTATACATAGGGGAGTACGGTCAGCTCAGCTTCTCACAGCTCAGGACCAATAAAATCAAAGTACATGAGAGCTAATTACAGGTCAGTTACAATAGGCACATAAAGAAGAGTATAAATGGCTCTACTTTGAAAAGATCAAAGCTGCATGGAAGTCATGGTATTCTAGCTGCTAGAAAGCAGGATTTGGGTGGGTAAGTGTAGGAAAGGCCTTTGAAGGTGGTAATTATTTAAGCAAAGCCTGTGAAAGAAGGCAGAAGTGATTTCAGGAAAAGACACAATGTGTACCAGATGTAGGGGCAGCTGCCTGTGATCCCGGGGAGACTGAAACAAGATCGCGAGTTGGAGTTTAAGGCTGGCCTGGAGTGCACAGCAAAGCCTGTTTCAAAGAGAGCAGTAAAAATGGATGCAGTGCCCAGGTAGGGAGGGCGGGGTAAGGTGCTGGAGAAGGGCAAGGAGGCAGGTAGGAGGCCTTGGGAGCAGCCGCACGACGGACAGCATTTTGCAGGCAGCAGGAAGCCAGTGAATGCTGTGAATCAGGGCGAGATACGAAGTTGGAGAAGTCACCCTCAGAGCTGAGTTGCAGGTTGACAGAGGGAGAGACGATCGTGAGAGGCTCACGTCCATGGTGGAGCGGGAGGCGTCCACTGGGGTCAGATGAACATCCGCTCCAAAGGCAGATTCTGAACTCTGCTCTAGTCCATGGTAGGAGCGGGAACTGAGAACTCTAAAATCCACATTTAAAAAACTAGTCTTCAAAGTGACAGTTCGCCTATTGAGAACTAAGAATGATAACGTTTTTAGCAGCAACTGTGTATTAATACCTACTGAGGTGCCTTTTAAATTCCTGATACCCGGGCTTGTCAACACAGCAATAAAACTGAAGTCTTGAGGGTGAAGTCTGGGCACCGGTATCGTGAAAGCTGCTCACATGATTCCAGCATTCAGTGGAGGTTGAGAGCCACTGTCACCAGCAACCCTTCTTTAGTGAACTCAAGAGCCAGCAAGACTTTCCTTCATCCCATCTCCATTCATCCCCACTAATCTCGTTCTCTACTTAACTGGATCAAGACCTCAGGCTCTAAATCACCTACATTAAAAATACACATTATCCAACCTTTTATTTCAAAAAAATCCCTAGGCAAATAGTATAGTATTTTTCCATCCCTGATCTTGGGCAGTTGACATTTGATTATCATAAAGGGATAAAATTGGAATTAAATAAAAGTACCAAAATCTGTGCTCTACTTTAGTCTGATGAAAGCAACAAGGACAGGTGGTAGAGCAGGCTACCACCTCGTATATTGAATATATACACATACAAAAACCAAACGTGTATTGATATCTGACAAAATCAGCAATGTGAAGTGTCAAGAACAGGTTTGAATAAAGTAACATGCCGAACTTGTAACCCTGCGCGGCACTAAAATGTGTAAATTATACCTTCAAATTTAACTACTCAGCGGTGTGTAGCTAATTTCCTGGGTGTCTTCCACAGCTCCCCCCCCCCAAAGAGTCCACGGAGAGACAGAGCAACAAGGAAACTGGAAACCTCATAAAACCCAAACTGCTGTTAATTCAGCACCAGGATGTGGGAAGCCTCTCTATGAAACAGAAGGAAGTGACATTTTTAAGTCCACCCCACTTCCCCCAGTGAAATGCAGCTAGTGTTTTGTTTTGCTTGGCTTTGGCTTTTTGGCATGTGTACATACTCTCTCTCCCTGTTCTCCCAGGTCCTGATCTCCTTCCCCTACTGAAGCTTAATGTACGTCCGTGTCTGTGGAGCTATGTTCCAAAGTCAGTGCCAGGTTCTTGCAGGTTCCCCCCAGCTGGTAGTGGAGTGGCGCTGGCTGTGGACAGTGGTGCTGGCTGTCGGCCTCTGGTGCCCTCACAGCCAAACAGGTGCTACTGGGCAGGAAGTGGCTCCCGAGCACTGCAGGGACTGACGTTTCTGGAGTTTCTATAGAAGCAAGGAAGAGTACCAGGCGTTCCCCCAAAGCTCCTGGTCTGAGCCCGCAGGGGCCGCACACGCCACGGTGGACCTGCCTGGGCCTCCCCGACCCGCCAGGACGCGGAGGGGCACTGCCTGGTCTACAGCCTAGAGACAGAGCCTCGCCGCTATCCTCTCTACACAGCTGCTTTAACACTGTCAGCACCAGGAGTGGAGATTATAACCTACTTGTTCACGAGGGCCTTAGAAGTGGCAGAACCAGCAGTTTCCGTGGTCACACTGACCAAAAGTGAGCTAGGCATGAGTGGGGGTGGTACGCTGTCCCCCGTACCCGCAGTGCCAGTGCCACACTGCCGAGATGCCCAGGCCATGTGGGCGCCATCCTTGCTCCTTTCCTCTGTCTGCTGTCAGAAACAAGCAAAGACCTAAAAAGTAAAGCAATCCTTAATGCTGGTGCTGAAACATAAACAGCAGAGTGCCGAGATTTTACGCAGCAGGATTGATTAAATATTGATTAAAGTACGCACAAGAAAAACACACAGAATAACTGGGTAATTAAATATAAACACATCGGGTTCTTGAATAAGAACCTTCTGCATTACCACTTCATCTATAAATTCATCGCCTTCCTGCTGAGGTTCTGAAACTCTTCTGTTTTGTTTTTGTTTTCATCTACTTTCATTTGGGGCCATGGTAAAATGATTCTAAGGGTATTTGAAAAAAAATCAAAGAAGTGACAGAAATGTATTCACAAAAAAGACTTCATCAGGATTTTAATTTTATTAATACATAGCAGAGTAACAAAAATAGTAATAGCACAAGATCTGAGTCTAAGAAATAGGACAGAGAACTGAAATATGAAATTGTAATAAGTGATTAAATGAGGCTCTTCTAAGTGACAGATAATATTGCACTAGTTTTCTGGGAAAACCACGCTGAACACTCCCCACCCCCACACTTTGAGCGAGTCTCAGCAAACTGAGGGTTCAGAGGTGAAAAACATGATCCCGTCATTTCAAAACTTGAAAATAAAAAATTAAAGACCACTCGCCTACAAACATTTTCTGTCAGTTTTAGATTTCTGTATGGAATAACCAGGAAGCAAAAGAAAGCAGAGGCAATCCTGCCATAAGCCAGTATCTAGAACCATCAGGCAAGACACGATTCTTTGGAGACATCAATCCACTTGGCTGATAAAGAAGTGTAAAGGGGGCCACTAATGAGAGGCGGACGCAGCTTGGGGCCATACTTCTAAGTGAAGTAACGAGACACAGATGCGTGAATATTGCATGGTCTCTCTTATATGAGAAAATGAACATATAAGTAAAGTGTCAAATGAAAGGCAATAGGAGGAAAATAGAGAAAACTTACTATAATCCGGCATGCCCATTGTATCTCAGTATAATTTGATTTAGTGAAATTACTTTATGTGTTTTGTATGCTCTTTGGTTCATTAGTCTGGCTGTTATTTGTGTTCATGATCATTAAATTAACTTGATAAAGTCTTAAAATTAAATAAATATATCTGGTGCTGACAGAACTAGTCCAGGTGGCTCCAGCCACACTGAGACCCCGGTGGACTCTCCACCGTCTCCAGGGCCCAGGGCCTGCCGTGGGTCCCACTGCCGTGGCCTTTCCCCACCTTCGCAGGACACTCTTCCCCAAGTCCACATACGCTTTCCTCTCTTTGGTGCAAAAGGGCTATTTTTCTTTGATTTTTCCTAAAATCTTTAAATCATCTATGTTTAACATTTATTTATTGAAGGGTTAGAGTGAAAAGAGAGATACATCAACAAAGTCCAACTCTCTACTGGAGAACGTCCTAAGATCTGTTTGGTAGACTCAGCACTTGGAATACATAATTCACAGTGTTCTTCCGCAAGCTTCAACTCTTTGCCATGTTGTCTCTTTCCCTCTTCCACAGTATTTATTTTTACTTCCTGAATCTTTGTTTCTTTACTTTCAATTTTAAAAAGTATATCTAAATGTATCTAAAAAGTCTCCAAGTGTGTACGTCATTGTTAAGTAACATGTGCACCACAGACATGCCCAGAACAGAGCAGAGCAGAGCTCCCCGGGTGAAGAGAGGTCTCCGGCTCCCTCCCTTCCCTTCCCAACCCCCGCTCTATTTTCTATGAATGTTAATCATCATTTCTGGTTTTTCTTTGTAGTTTCTCTCCCTAAGCAAACACCCTAAGCCATATAATTTAGTTCGTTTTTTAACACCCCAGACATATAAAAATATCAGTTATGTTCTGTTGTCACAATTTTCTTTCTCAAAACACACCGATAAGCTTTGTCTATGCTGGAGCTCAGAGCGCAAGTGCGTTCAGTCTCACATCGGTATAGCTTTTCATATCATCACTTCTCTGTTGTATTATTGAAGGCTGCTTGTCTCCAGTTTAAGAAAAGAATAAACAATGTTTCTCTGAATATTATTGTGCAAGACTTTTCAGGGAATTTTCCACAGGTCATGTGCACGACTATAACTAGACATTTTGCCAAAACAGGCATGTAGTGCCATGGGTGACTTACGAGAAATTTTTAAACTCCCTATCTTCAAAAATATTTCACATTAAGAAACATCTGATATGTGTTTTTTGGTTGATATTTTAATTTTTATCTGTATTTCTAATTAAGCTTCACAGAATTTTCATGTTTATTGGGTATTTGGATTTCTTCTTTCACAACCTGTTTTCAACATTGGTTGTCTGCCCTGCCATCTGTAAGAGCTCTCTGTGTCACCCAGTCGCCCCCTTTATCAGCCCCACGGCGCGGCAGCTCCTCCCCCGCCGCGACCGCGTCTGTTGTGCGCATCACCCAGTGCTGCAGAGTCTGACTCTCCCTTCATTTCGCGTTTTTGTATGAATTGCACTCTCACTAGGTACAAACTGACTCCCCCTGGTATTCTCCTAGGCAACATTAATTGTCCACTTAAGGGACGCTTCTGGTAGTTGTTATAACAATTTAAAACTATATCATTTTACTAAGTTAAAATATAAATCATAATTTAACAAATATAAATCATGAGTGATAAAGTTACTTGTCATAGTACATAAAGTTGATATAAAGCCATGGAAAAATCAGACTGTTTAAAAATGGGACTAAAATACAAACAGGCAGTTCGGAGAATACCAAGGATCAATAAACATAGCTGTTTAACCCTAATTTTCAAACAAATGCAAGTAATGTAACTTATACAAACATTCATCTCTAAGGTAAACAGTATGAAACGCTTGGCCAGACTGTGCTGGAATGCGGGCTCTCATAAGCAGATAATGGAAACATAAGTCGGTTTGAGCTTGCTGGAGAACCGCTCGACAGTGTGTACCCAAAGGTCAGTGGCAGTATTCATAGGCTGAGCGCGGAAGTCCCTCTCTGAGAGTCTGCCTTCAGCAGACAGCTCCCCGGAGTGAGCTGGCCCAGCCCCACCTCCACTGCTCACGGCCACTCAAGCGACACAGGGAAGGCTGGGCAGCCGCAGGCCACTGGGCAGCAAGGGCAACACTGCGCGGCCACGGCGCAGTCCGAGCGACTGGCTTGGGAGACGGTCGTTTCACCCGGCACATGTAGCTGAGTTTCTTTAGCTCTGAGTTTATTGGTACTTTCACTTTAAAATTAATAGGTTTCACCTAAAAATCTTAACCTAGCTCTTCTCCAGAAAGACCAGATCCAACAGCTCCAAGCCATTTATATTTTCTCACGATCACAGTTTGCTAGACTGTAATATCAGCTCCCTACAGCTTGCTGCTTTCTCATAAAACATGGAGGTATATTTTAAAAAAAACAAACATTAGTCATCCCATTGCCTCCTAAAAATAATCCTTCTGGAATTTGTATATCTATTCCTTTAATTCTTTTGTCTACATGTAATTTATCTTGTATAAATTTGAAATTATGATTTATAGTTTGATATTTTCCAGTAATACATGTATATTACATCACAGCTCATTTTAATGGCTGCATCATAGTCCACAGCACCATATTCTGCTGATGTTATATGGTTTACACAGCCTTTCTTCTGATGTTGAACATCTAAAGAGGCTCCTCGAGTTTTGTGGGGGCGCTTGATGCTGTGTTGAAGATCTTCTACTACAATTTTGTGCATTTCTAAGGTATTAACTATTTGAGGCACTCACAGAAATACAATTTCTGGATCAGAGTACTATACATAAGCATTTTTAAGGCTTTTGATATAAAAGGATCACCAGCTTACCTTCCCACACTGGTGGGATAAATTTACATTCTCAGCATGAAAGAACTTCCCAAGTTTACGTATCACCTAGAAATAGGTATTTGGGGCCCTTGTTTACCACGAAACTTTCTTAAATACATTTAATTCTTTTAAACCCACATCAGGAATGATGTTGTACCATCAGTCAAAGTGACTTTCCATAGCTCAGTCAAAGTGACTCTTTCCACAGCTCAAGGCAACACAGGAAGGCAGTCGCGATTGGCCCTGCTTCCAAGGCCGGGTCTGCAACTGCTCACGGAGGCGAAGGTGAGGAGCCAGAAGGTCCGCCCTGCACCAACCAACCGACTGCCCTCCGCCTCCCCGGAGCCTGACTCTGCCAAGGGGGCGGCAGGGGCGGGGCTCAGGGCTGCAGAGGAGGAGGTCACCACATCAGCACCATTTGGAAAACTGCTGGTCCCTGGGACAGGGAGAGAAGTCATGTCTCTCTCTGTCTCTGTCTCCCTCGCTTTCCCTCCTGTTTCTCTGTCCCTTTCTCTCTCTGTCCCTCTCCCTCCCTCTGCCTCTCTCTCTCTCCCTCCGTCTCTCTCTCTCTCCCTGTCTCCCTCTCTCTCTCCTCTCTCCTTTGAAGTCACTAAGCTCTAGTGCAGCGATTGCTGGGCTGCTTCATCCCCGAGGGAGGCGGTGGCTGCCTGCCAGAGGCAGCTGCGCAGGCTCATTTGCATTGATGGAACCCCTGGTTTTCCAGGAAGTTCTTCCTGCTTCAGTCATCTGCTTCTTCTTTAGAGGCAGGGCCGCTGTGGCACAGGGATTGTGTTCGCCCTTTAATCTTCTCCCCCCTCCCGCTCGGACACTTGGTGCAGTTTAAGAAGCTCTCCAGGCAGGTCCAGCAGGCGCATCCCCACCGCTTTGAAAGCAGCGGGCAGACAAAGGAGGAATTATTTCATACACTCTGAGGGTGGGTGGGTCCGGGAGGAGGCGACTGTTGGCACACATGGGCGCTCTTGCTCCCCACCCCCTCCTCACTTTCCCACAATCTACCAGTAGGTACTAGTACTAAATGCCCTGGGTGCCCCACCTCGTAAACACAGTCAGATCTCTGACCCCCTGGCAAACGTGCTGGGCCTGCGGGCCGGGAGCAGCCTCCCAGGAGGGGCAAACTCTCTTTGTGTCTGGGCACATTCTTGAAGTCTCACCAAGGTGATGCTCAAGCTGAAAGGGATGAAGCTCGGGTGTCCGATGTGGAGAAAGTTGCTTTCAGTCAAATGACATACTTCTCTGCTTTTCGGTGGTGCAGATAAAAGAAAGCTAAACAGCGTGAAAGAAAGGTGGACGAGGCGTGGGAAACAGATGCATGCCCCTTTTTCTACAGAGAAAATTGTGTTTCTGACCAACACATTGTTTCTTATCTGACAAAAGTATTCTAGGTGCCTTTTGGTCCTTCCAGATAGGGATTATTTCCGCCATGACTTCAGAAATGACGCCAAACGGAGGGTAAGCGCCCCCTTCAGCGTCAGCTGCACAAGTCAGACTGGAGAGCAGCTTCGTGCAAAAAACCCCGATGACACGAATGATCCGAAAGGCATCAGTCACCGCTGGGGACCCGCGTCCCAGACAGGTGGGACGGCGTGTCAAGAGCCCGCTGCTCGGGCCTCAGAGCTGCGCGAGCAGGAGGCGGCGGAGCCCTCGCTGGAGCAGCCCGGCCGGCGCACCGCTACGTCTGGGGAAGCCGGGCTCAGCACTGGCGCTCCTGGGAGGCGTCTGGAGGGGTTTTAATGTTTAGTCATTTGCAGTGAGCTATATGAACTATACATTCAGATATCGAGATCCTCAGTCTGGTTCTATTTCCTTTGAATATAGAGGTGAAAAAAGAGAAAAGTAGCCCCAGAGTAAACAGCACCTTTCAAGGCTCACAAGTCTCCCCACCCCTCACATCCGACTTCCAGTGACGACACCTAGACGCTCCAAGGCCTTGCGCACGGCCTGCTTAAGCCCGCCACAGCGTGCTGCATTTCGTCCTGCTCCTCTGCCAGTGCAGGCGTGTCCCCGACTCTGCACACCGGCCTTAGCGCCACACATGTACACCCCTGCTTCTCCGTATTCACAGAGCTGGTGCTGGGGATGCCTAGGCTGGCCTCGTTTCTGAGCTCCCCATCACACCCGAGTCGGACACAGGCACAGTGTACACCCAGGAGCTTCCCCGTACAGGACAGCCCGCTGAGAACCGGGGCACGGGAGTGGCCCTGACTCACGTGAACCCAGGTCAAGTCTATGTGTAACTTACCTGCCTTCGGTCACTCTAACCCCGTCCAGGAGGAAAATGGGATGGAGGGGAAGTCGAGGTGGAGATAGCAGTCAGTTCGAGGGTCTAAGATGCCTCTCTTTGGCAAATTTTGCAAGAAAAAAAATGCAAACATCTCCACATTGTAGGATCATTCCAAAAGCCTAAACAGGGGCCAAGGGCTCAAGTGTCACTGGCTTAATGGCAGGCTGGCCTCTGTCCCAAGGGGCTGTCACCGCCCGAGGTTTGGCACTGACTTCAGGGCTTCTCTGAGCAGCGTACCAGCCTCCAGGAACGTCTGGACTTCTAGAAATAACAGTCTGTGGGACTTCTGCAGGGTGCAAAGTGTGGAAGCAGCTTGTTGGCTCTGTCTGAGAAGAGCTCTCTGCCTCCGAGAGAGCTCCCTGCAGACACAGGCAACAGCCCGGAACTATTGCCACATCATCAGCACCGAGCTGAGAGTCCAGTTTGCTCTGCTGACACCACCCGGACTGTAGCTACTGTGTCTGCTCTGTCAGGAGCACAGCAGCAGGGTGGGGCTGGGCTGGCCCTGGCCATGTGCTCCAGACACCCGGGACTGCTTCTTGCACGGGATGACTACCGCTGGGAGAGGGTTTTGTTTTGACCCAAACTTCATCCCATGGCTTTAATCCCACCGCATTTGTCATCTTCAGCCTCACTGAATACAGAGAAAGGGAAGCTTCGCCCGCTGCCAGAGAGGTAAATAGCCTTCAGCTTCCCCACAGATGGCCTCCTTGCCTGCTGCCAGACTTTCCTCAACAACTGAGGTGGCTATAGACATGGCGAAGACCACAGCCAAGCCTGGCTCCTGCCCACCTCTGGGACAACAGACCGGGAGGGGACAAAGCGGACAGAAAGGATGAAGCAGGACACAAGGGAGCGACTGGGGGAGGAAAGAGAGCTACCGTGTCACACACTGGGACAGACAGTCGAGAGAAACAGTACAGAGACGAGTCTGCTGAGTCGGGGTGGCTCATCTACTTAGTGCCTGCCTTTATGCAGGGAGGATTCTGCCTTCTTTATTTTGAATTAGACCTTTGAAGGCTAAAAACATTTTCTGGTTCTCTTTGTGGATGTAAAGAGAGAGAGAAGAGTAACGTTTTAATATTATTTACCATTTATACTTTTCATTCTTTCTCTTCTGCTATGTAATCAGCCGCTACTGTCCCATCATTCTAAAGTTTTTTCTACAAAAAATAGCAATTAGGACAAGGATGCCTTTGCCAATGCTACACATCAGCAGTGGCCTACAATGGGAAGGAAACAGGGAAAGAAGAACAAAGAGGAGGGGAGAGAGACAGGGACAGAGAGGCATGACTTGGCCTGTAATCTTTGGGAAGTTGTCAGAATCTTTTCAGCCAACCAATTCCACTTCAGAGAGAGAGAGAGAGAAACAGAGAGAGAGAGGGAGAGAGGGAGCGACTGTGCCCATGCACAGCACATCTCTAAGCCTGGGTGAGCACAGATCATTCAGATTTCCACGAATTACTGTGATACGTCAGGCAGAAGTGAAACGAACAGCAGTCACGGTCCAAACGATTATCAAAGAACTGCTGTCCTGATCGGGTTTTGCGCTAAACACGCCAGAGAAAGAATGGAAGGAAAGGCTGACGATGGCTTATTCGGCATTTCTTTGTACTCAGGGCCTTTTCTTCCCCTGAGGTGGTGACTGTTGTTAACTGAGGTTTGCGAAACCCTTCTGTGCAGAAACCGGAGGTCCCGCTTTGAAGCCAGGAGGCCGTTGTTCTTCACCTGACTCGGTGCTGTTTCTGACAGGAGCATTTGTATTGAAGTCTGGTCCGTGGCTGCCACCCAGAATCCAGGGAGGCTGCTTGCCAGGTGGGAAAAAGCAGTAGAGGCGGGGCTGGGCCCGGCAGGAGTCAGCTGCGAGCTTCAGCCAGCGAAGGAGGGGAGGATTTGCCCACGGAGAGAAGTGCAAAATCAGATGCAGTGAGAGGCGGCTCGGGTGGCTAAGCTAGCACTCACGGCAGTGTTCTAGGACAAGGAAAGCAGGAAAGAAAAGCAAGTCAGTTCTTTTGCTGGACTATAAAAAGGGGGGAGGAAAACACTGAGGACTTCTTCTGTACAGCATGTGAGTGTGGATCAGTCCCTTACAGTGCCACGAGACTAGCCGTGCTCTTAGTATATTATAGTCTAGTTTCTAGGATTTTCCCAAAACACATTCCAATTTCATTTTTGAAAATTGTTTTCAAAATTTTCATTGAGAAAAGTCTCAAATGTGTTAAGTACTAATTCTTTATGCACTGAAATAATAGATTTTCATCTCATCCAAAGTTAGTTCTGAAAGTCAGAAAATATTGCTTACCAACCAAAATGGCTTGAATACCTTAAATTCCTCTTTACTTCTGGCGGCGCCTCACCATTGGGCACCAATTCTGCCGGGGTCAGCTGGGCAGAGCAAAGGGGTAACTGAGCTGAGGGGCTAGGATGGGAAATAAATCTGGACAGGAAAGTAGGGTTGGAAGGGCTCATCAGTCAACACCGAATGAGCTCCATGTTTATTTAACAACTTTCTTTTATATATTTCTTAAGTACCGCCTATGAGCCAACTAGCTTCGTTCACATGTACAGAAAAGAAAAAAAAAAGTTAGTGAAAGAACTAGTGGGCGGGGTGTGCTGACAATGTTCTTAATTTACCCTGGCAAAGGTGTGTAGAGGTTCTTAGTTTAACCTGGCAAAGACAGTAATTATCCTTGAGGAAGGCAGACAATGTTGGGCTCAGATCCAGAAATCAGGCCGACTTTTTCTCTCCTGCATGGGCAGCCCTGGCACTGTAGGAAACGGCTCCCAACATTTACTGAGACCTATACCTGGATGATAAACTTCCTCATGTGACTTTCCATCTCACTGTGGGGTTGTGAACTTGAGGCCTCAGGCATGCCACAGGTCAAGCCCTTCTGAGTGATTCTTATCCACAGTAGCACTGGAGCATCATTGACTAAAAGAGGATAAAACAACAGGATTTATTATGTGTGACTTTCAGGCTGTAACTCTATCAGCCCCAACTGTGGACAGGGCAGGAGTGGAAGCCCGCAGAGCTCTACTTGGCAAGGGGGCTGGCTGCCCTCCCCTGGAGCCGCCACCCCCACTGCCTTCCTGTGTGCTGTGACCTTTGTGTTATTGTGGCAGTTAAACTAGATAGTTATCATTCTATGGCAGGAAACTTGCCCAGCAAGTTAGCATGTAAATTTTCTCCTAATTCACTTTCAAAGAATTAACAGGTTAATTACAGGTGTCTTTCTGTTAATTACAGTTGAACTCTGCATATATCTAAGCCTGCAGGATTCTCATGTATCTGTAAGCTGGAATCCCTCTGACCCCCTCCTACACTAACAGTCCATGCTCCCCCAACTGAAATCTACTCTGTAGGCGGCTACATGTCACTCAGCTTTAATGACCTACTGTGTCTCCGGTCAGTGACAGGGTCACTCCAATGGGAGACAGCACCAGACAGGACAGATGACCTGGCCTCACTCCCTAGCCAGAGTTGCTGTTCTCACCTTGACTGACACACGGATTTGAGAGCTGGTGGATGCCAGGCAGAAATAAGCAAATACACAATTATTGTCTGACAAAAAAGAATTGATTTCAGTCTCACCTTGGAGCAATGGTGTCTGTAGCACTCATACTTGCAGAGATGGTTTATGGTCAGCATGTGTTAACAAGCTCACAGTGTGCCAAACCAAGATTCTCTAAGTAGTTATTCAACATATGTTTAGAAGAGAAAGGCAGAAACTTACTATAAACAATATCTGTGAACAGGATTGATTGGCATACTAATTCACTTCAATATACAAAGGAAAATGCAGAAAATATATTGGAAACAGATCAGAGTTTAAAGATCAAGAATTTAAATATTTTAAGCATAGATGTAATGAGCTCCCAAGAGACAAAACTGTTTATTTACATCTTTCAAACTACAAAGCACAGACACAGCTTACAAGCAAAGCCATGAAACTGCATGAGCGAGGAAAAGAGGTCCGGACAGACAAGAGAACTTCGTACATTACCGTGCAGACACCTCTGGATGAAAGGTCAGGGGAAGAGTTTTCACTCTGCCACTTTCCAACCACATAGGAACTTGTTGGACTAAAAATTTAACTGGAGACAAAGACTTGATTACTATGTCTTTTCTCAGAATTATACTTTTTCCATACAGCTGGAAGAAGATACAAACATGACCATATTGCTTCTATTTGTCCAAAACCATTCATCAGAGAAGATAATATTTTATGTGAATGCTTGCCAGCGAGAGTGGTGTTGAACTAGTTAAAGCCACGAATGATTGTTCTTTGAGCTACAGGTTCAGCCTGGAGTGAGCTGTTGACACGAGGCCTTCTCATGCTCTGGGACAGAGCCCCACTGTGTGCCCGCTGCTGCACTCCTCACGGACACACACTCGCAGATATATTCTTTTTTAAAACATTAAAAAGAAGAAAACTTATTTCATGTAAGAATATACTTGACGGGCCGGGGAGTTAGCTCAGTGGTTCCGGCGCCTGTCT